>CAIGRL010112145.1:0-19769 GCA_903798325.1 Fraxinus xanthoxyloides
CAAGCCCAACTTAGACAAAGAAATCAAAAACTAACTGTCGAACTTGTTGAATCTATATTTGGATCTTCAATTTTCACTCCTACCTTTCAATAGCCAAAATTTGAGAAGGGGAACAATTAATGGTCTTGTGCTAAAAGCATACCTGGTTCAAGATTTGTGGCTGTAGTAAAATATTCGAACAGGAAAAATCAGAATTTATTTGGAATTTGGAAAATAGAATATCCGATTTAAGATCTATGGTTGGATTAGGATTATCTCATTGCTCTATCTATTTCCAGTGGTTATTTTTTTGGAAGGGCCTCAACGGTTGTGGAGATGATGGTTGCTATTGGGGGGTTATGGTTCGATTTCAATTTTGAGGATAGAAATGGAGGAGGAAAAGGGGGTATCTTATTGTAATCCGGTGGAGGGAGAGGTGGCGGTGGCTGAGGCAATGGGTTTGGGGTAGGGGTGGGGGTGAAGAAGATATTTTTTCATTTTTTTGGCTTTTTATCTAAGTTTCTATTTATTTTATGGAAAAAAAATATTAAATTACTGTTTTGCCCTTTTAAAATTGATTAAAATGTGGTCAAAATTAATTTTTTAGGTCAACTGACGGAAAAATGGATGGAAACCATCCAAAAGGGCTTCACGTGTAATTGTTGGAAAGGTTAAGAGTGACGACTACAATAAATCAAAAGTTTGGGGAAAGTTTGCTAATATTTCAAAGATTTGAGGCTTTTGCTGCAATTATCCCTGTATTAAATGTTGTGGAAAAATTTGTCAACATGCTAACACTAGAATAAAATAGATAGATAAATGCCAAAAATTGACTTGACATGCTCAAATACCTCGGCAGATCATTATCAAACTCGTGTTTTAAGATCAAAACATTTATTTTCTATTCTCCGCTCCATCAATTCAAACAATTAAGCCTATGTTTGGGAACAGTTTATAACGCTCCTTTTGTAAACACTCTTGGTCAAACCACTTTTGATCCACACATTTCATACCACAAGCACTACGCACTTTTCCACTACTAATTTTTATCTATTTATGAACACTACTGTTAATAAAAACTTCCCAAACAAACTCTAACTGACCCATTATTAATACCATTGACCCCGTTTTAAAAATGAAGGACTAGACTGCATTAGAAGCAGATAGCATCGATGGATTCCAGTACAACTGCATACATACCTCAATATTTTTTTGGACCAATTTCTCCAAGAAAGGAGCAGACTTGGCACTTTTTAAACTGTCTGTTGCCAAGTAATAGATAGCATTCTGGTTCTCACTCATGTTCTCAACATAGTCATCTAAGCTGACCAACTCTTCCCCGCTCTTAGAAGAGAAGAATCTCAACAATGGTGTTATCCTCTTGTGATTTCCAGAGTCTTCAATGCATCCTAACTTCAAAAACTTCCCAAAATTCTCCCAGAATTTTTTGTAATCCTAGAATTAGACAATCATTAATTTAACTTATATTACATAAAGAGAGAAAACGAGTAGAAGTTTAAATAACCACTTACCTCTTTGTTGTCACTTTCAGAAAGATCCTGGATCATGTCAAATGTCTTTCTAACAAGTCTCTTTTTCATTATTCTTACCTAGATGAGTAAAAGATAGAAGATTAAATAAAAGGACAATAGTAAATAAAGCCTCAAAAATATAAAAGAAAACAATTTTCAATTTTATATGGTGTATGCAATTACAAAGAAAGGATTAACTTACAATCCGGCATTCCTGAAGGATCTCTCGTGAAACATTAAGAGGAAGGTCATCCGAGTCCACCGCACCCTTTACAAAGCTCAAGTATCTTGGAAACTGCAAGTAATCGAATTAGCAATATCTTGTTAGAAATTTAGCCAGCACTTCATGGTGGAAAATGAACTTGAATTGGATAATAAACAAACTGAATAGACATACTTGAAGTAATAATAAACCTAATCTTTGGATGAGATACGCCACAAATAACTCAAAGTTAAGAAAACAGCAGAACTAAGGTACTTCAAAATCACTTGTACTGTTGCACAGGTACAACGAGAAAAGCGAGATGTATCTTCTCATAGTTCTTCCTTTTTAGGACGATGATAAAAATCTGTAAAATACATAATTTTCATTTGCAACTGAACATTCAGTTGATGAGTGAAACAACAGGCAGTCCAAGCAGGCCTATTGACCAATCAGTAGAAGAGGTTCATATTTGCCACATTCCATACATCACACCACATAGATATCAAATTCATTGAATATAAATCACTTTAAGAATTACTTTAGCATCAGAAGTTGGACAACGATATACATTGATATGGCAAAGGTTGATCTAGCATATTGTACATAACTATAGTTTGTTAATAACACATAGTATTTCCATGTGTAAAACGAGGAACCAAGACCAAGAATCAAGAAGAATTTAATGGCTGTTCCTCTACATTTACTCCAATATTCAGTCCTTCTTATGACACGACAACTTATCAGAAGGTAGTTCAAGCAAAGAGCGACTGTCGATATACACAGATACAAGTCCTATTTGCACCTTTTTATGAATACAGAAGAAATGATACGCCAAGATCACTCGCAAACCAAACTTTTGCTTTGTGAGATAACACTAAGAAAACAGCAGAAATCATAGAATGCTCAATGAAAGTTTCAGGAGTGAAACCAATAATTAGTTTATAATCATACATAAAGAAAGGCATTTTGGATTTTATTTTTTCAAAAAAAGGTCACGTGTTTTTTCTTTGTTTTATTTAGTATAGAAATGATATATATCAAAACTTAACTAGTATTGTATAAACATGACATAGTTTTCTTCAAATCAGCAGCATAGCTTAAAGATTGTTGACAATGCACCACCACAAACAAGACTGAGGTGAGGAAGAAAGGACATCATGTCTCAAACTAGCACACAAAGCATCTTACCAGCTCTCCATCAAAATCATCTGAAATGAATACGTGTTTCACATACAAACGTATATTCTTTGTCTTGGGATTGATAACATCTTCATTGTCAAGAGGTGCCATTCCAGGAATGTAGAGCACACTTTGAAACTCCACCTCACCCTGCACCAGTCTGGCAAAGTCAAAACAGAACTAAATTTCTCCAAGCTCATCCAAAATAAAAATTATGTACCTCTGTAGTGAAATGGGTGTGGGCAAGTGGATCCAAAAAATCATTAAAAGTCTTCTTGTAAAATTCATTATACTGATCCTTTTCAACTTCCTTTGGATTCTGCATCTGCAAATATCAAATAGAAAAAGGGCGTAAGAGGACATCTACGAATGTAAAATGAGAGTCCTGGAAAAAAAAAATGCAACAAATACCAGCTCAAACTCACTCATATAGGTTTTGTTTCATTGGCTAGTTCCCAATCCCAATATTTTTCAGTTTTGGTTTTTTTAATCTTCTTATTTTCTTCCTGGAAACGACATAAGATGAAATGGAATTAACATAAATACTTCTATAGAAATGAAAAATCAGATTGCGAAACAAGTGCTTGTAACTGACTCATACCTCTGGTTTATCTTCACCTTCTTTGGGTTCTTCCTCTTCTTCTACCTGCCAAAATTAGCACCAATAATTAACATCAAAATAACTGAGCATAAAAATCTGCTAAAACAAGTAAAGCCAAAATAACTCATTAACATTACAAGATGAGGATTCATGTATTTATAAATATTTTATTTTCTGTTTGTGATGATTGTTCAGCTTTCTGTCTATATTACAAGGTAAGGATCTATACGCTGTAAATATCCCATTTTCTTTTCTGGATGATAAAGAAAAACCTGACCATCATAAGCACATCCATACCATCTTAACCCCCTTAACATATTAGAGCTGATATAAATTTCCAACATTTTCTACAATTCACCGTACACACATTCCTGATAAGAAAACAGTGATCATTCGCAGACTAATAATTTTTGTACCATGTGCAATGCCAGCCACATGAAGAAAAGAGTTCGGGGGAGGGTGATTTCAATCTCCCAACGAACAATCAGATGAAAATATTATTTTTACAACAGATGAAAATACTAAGACAACCTATTGAGGTTGCCATGGATTTAATTAGTTTGGATATTCTAGCATGTGTTGTAATAAAAACAGATGGGAAAAAAAGGATTCAGATAGGGATACCAATTTTATTGAGAATAAAGCTCAGTTTAGTTTTGATGTAGATCAAATAAAAAAAAAATTCACCTCAACTGTCCTCGACTTTTCTTGCCATGTGTAAATGGGGAATGAAACAAACAGTGAATAATTTTTCACCAAACTCTGGATCTTGGTTGGCTCTGAGTATTCATACTTGTCGTCTTCCTGCAGGAATAATATTAGCTAAATTAATTCTATCCAAAGATAGCACTTCTAGAAACTTCAAAGGAAGAAATTACAAGAGTTTCTGCCCAATTTGCATGTCATGACTCGAAACTATGAACATATCTCTAGGCTTGCAATATGGAATTATAGATATGATGTATATTTAAGGAACAGGTTTTTGATTAAAAACAAGGATAGATACCCTCAAATAGAGTGTGATTTGTGTTCCTCGACGTAGTAACTTTTCAGGAGCAGTTTCCTCCCTGATCACGTAGGAGCTGCTATCAGCCATGGCTTCCCAAACAAATTGTTTGTCTGATCTGGGACTTTTTGTTGACACTACCACCTGGAAGAATATTTATAATAATAATCAGCAACATCATATAAGAAACAAAGGCAAAACAGATTATTGATAAATAGAATCAATTATGCAGGCACACAATCATCACCTTTTCAGCAACCAAAAATGCAGAATAGAATCCAACACCAAATTGACCAATCAGACCATTATCTGCCCCGAGGTTCTTGTTTTCCTACATATAAAGTAAAGCTTCAGTTGTCAATTTCAAGAGAATAAAAAGGCATATCAAACTGTTCGCCAAACTGTAAAGTCTAAGTATGATAAATATAGATAAATAAGACGGGTATGTAAGAAATGGTAATAGATACCTTCAAAGCCTTTAAGAATTTAGAAGTGCCACTCTGAGCAATAGTTCCGCAGTCTATAAGCTCCTCTTTTGTCATTCCAATACCAGTATCCCTGCAAACACAGAAAAACTAAGCAACTCTCATTTAAACAACTTCGAATACAAAAAATATTAAGGCATACACGTTATGGTGATGGTCCCATTGTCTGGATCAGGTTTTATACGAATCTCCAGCTCACCAGCATCTCCAAGTAGAGAAGGCTCAGTCACACTCAAAAACCTCAAATTATCAAGAGCATCACTTGCATTACTGCACAACAAAATTAGTCGAGTCAAAAATAGCCTTGCTAAAAAACCCAAAATATGAGCAATATGAGTGGGAACCTAAAATTCTGACATTTTCCAATCAAACAACAAAGTAAAGAAAAACAAAAGATCCTCGCCTCACGAGCTCTCTAAGAAAAACTTCCTTGTGGCTGTATAAACTGTGAACTATTAAGTCCAATAATCGACTAACCTGAAATCAATCCCATTTCGAACAATTAGTATAAAATATAGATTGTCAAAGGTGAAAAGCATAAGCATTATACATAAAACCGTAACAGATAATTTATTTCTATGCCATTTTTCTCATTAAAGTACCAATCTTGATTGTATTTCAATAAAAAAGATTCTAACTTACCAGTAACCTCCATTAATAACTTCAATATTGTTAAAACAATCGTTCATCTAATTGTGAACACATAATATTTAACTTACTAATTATTTTCTCGTTTTGCCCAAAACAACAAAAATCGTGAAATTCATACAGAACAAAGAAAAACCCACCTCAGCCTGGTACTCATGTGTCTCACCAGCACTCTCAGGAGCCTCCTTTTCAGCTACCACAGCAACCTCGCACCTCACTACCACCTTTCTCTCTCTCTTCTGCAGTTTCCACTTCAACCCACTTCTTAAAAATCCGTTCTTTAATCCATTCCCCGGCAAAAAAGCACTTCCCAAAACTCCTCTATTAGTATGACCACAATTCGACGAAGAAAATAAAGCAGTATACGGAAGTGAAGCTACCGAAGCAGCAGTCAGAATTCTGCTCAAAACAGGGGCCATTTTTTCAATTCGTTTGAAAGTTTCAGATAATTTTTCAGCATAAATACGGGTTCCTTTTTAGATAAGGTGGGAGGTGAAGAAATTGAGAGGGCTTTTGGCGAACCCCTTTTGGAGTGTGGGTTTATCAAGTGATGTTGGAAGAGGGTCTGGAATTGGAAACAATTATGGCCTATCTCGCAATAAGGGTGGATGGATGGCATTTTAGTGGGACCCACATATTTATGATTATTGGTAAAAATTCCGTGAACAATTATTCTGTACATTTAGCTTTACTCAAAAATTTAACCAATTGAGATAGCATTTACTATCATCTGTCAAGAAAGATGTAATTTTTATTTGTACAAAAAAAATCCTAGTCTCGCACTCTACCGTTCTTTTTCATAATCTTCGATGTAGGTGGGCATGAACCCATCTTACCCCCCTCGTGGATCTCTATCACGTCTTTGGAATCCGAACCCTCAACCTTTCCCTTAAGAATGATTTTTTTCCCATTAGTACAAGAATTTAGTTTAAGTCATTTTTAGGGAAAGGTAGGAGGTTTGTATATTGGAAAAACGTGAAAGAAATCCGTAAAGAATAAGATGAACTCAAACTCTCTCAAAAAGGACAATACTTCAGAGAACGGTCAGACAAGAAAAGGGTCAGGAATTTCTATCAAGAAAACTGTTAAGGAAGATGTGCACCAAGCATGGTTGATGTAGGTGTAAAAATCATCTTTATGAGTAGCTTAATTGCATTAGAAAGGTTAATTAGCACGTAACATTGTAACCTTTTACTATTATTATGCAAAACGGCCTCACTTTTCATTTTTGGCACTTTCAACCTTATTTGCACATTTGATTGTGCAAAACATCATTTTGTTCATTTTCGTCCATCTTTTTCGTTAAATGAACATCTGTAGTCACTTTTTTTTTTTCAAAATGGAAAAGTATTGGTGTTTTAATACATTTTCTTCCCTTTCCTTCCACCACTTTGGAGAAAATTGAGCAGTAGCTGCTTTTTCAAAATTGAAGGATGTTAACTCAACCAATCAATGTCATCCAAATCAATTGGATTACTACTTCCATGAGCATCGAAATCCGGAATATTTTCGTGAATAGATACTTCATTTAGACCAGCGAATTCATTATGAAATTGACTTTATGGTGTGATAGGTGATTCACATCCGATACCGAACAAGTCTTCAAAAAATGAGCGTGGATCAATTTGTGAATTGATAACAAATCAAGAATTGAAAGAAAGTTGACGTGTAAGATTGTAATTGAAATTTTTTAGTGCGATAATTAATATTGAATAGTTGAAAAATCAAGATTATAACTCAATAATGTAAAATGTAGAAAAGAATCAAGAGATTATATAGTAGAGAACTAGAGTTAGGTGAAACAAATAGATCGATGGAAGGGAATTTATAGGGAAAAAATAAAAAATAAAATAAAATAATTAATTTAGTGACCGGAATGGTCACTGAACAAAATTTAGTGACTGTTTCGGTCACTGAACTTCACGAGAACAAGCCCACGAGCCGCTCGTTTAAAAACCTGCTCGGCTCGGGTTCGGACTCGTCTCAATTGCTACCTCTAATTGGTCCTACTGGATTTCTACTAACACATCTGAAACATTTGTATCACATTTATATTTATGATGCATATGAAGAGTTTCAAAAGGCAAAAAGAGAAATTCACTCAAGAAAAAAAAAAACCAAGAACGTGTTTTGCCAAGTTTAAAGTAAAATCACTTTTAATTAATTTTTCCTTTCAAATATTTAAAAGAAAATGAAAGATGTTCCCGGAGTTCGTTTGGGAGATCTTTGTGCATATACAAATCAATATTTGAGGTATGAGTAAAAATGTTACTTTATTTTATTTTTCTAAATTCCTTGTGCCGTATATGGGTGTCAATGAGTCAAGCCGAACCACAAACCAAAATTTAAAGTTCGGGCTTGGTTCGAGTAAAAAATGATTCGAGTTTGTTTGCCTGAGCCTAGTCGAGCTTTTGCCTAGCCAAAAAATTTAGGCTCGACTCGGGCCTTTATGAGCTGAGCCGGCTCGAACTTTTATTTTTATTTTATTTCGTGACTGCAGCTTCTTATTATTTTTTTAACCTTTTTTTCCCCTAAAACTTGGCTCGGCTCGTGACACAAGTCGATCAAGCCACATAAGCTGGCTCGGGCTCTAGTCGACGCCCTAAAATGGGGATCGGCCCGAGCCTAGGCTCAATCCCACCGAGCTACGAGCCGGCCCAACTCGAGCTTTCCCGAGTTGAGCCACGAGCAGCTCAAGTCGAGAGCCATATTGACATCCCTGCTTGTGCTTATTATCAATTGTCAATACTAGTTGCATGTTTGGCAAAATTGAGCCTTCTTTTGGAAACAACTTATAAATAGATGAAAATAAATGGTGAATAATACATGTAAATCCACTGAAATGTATAATTGAAGATGAAGTTTGATCATTTATTAATAATTTATAAATTTTGCCAAACAGAGATTTAAATTAAAATTTAATTTGATCAAACAATTTTTCATTATACGTCGAACCCACAACTTATAAATATTTAAACGCACTATCAAATAATAAACTAGTTGTTAAATGTGCCAACATGGTATGCATACATCTTTTTTACACCCTTCTTCGACTCTCGCATCAGGTTTTGAACGGGACTATTTGATCTCACCGGTAACATAACAGGATTGTTGTGATAATGTTAACCTAACATAATTGGACTGATCTAATCATGTAGATCTGTTAGCGAAAGGTGGTCCAAGAACATATTCCTTTCACATTGATTGTTATTACAATCTTGCTATATGTAAATCAAGATTTTTTTTTTCAACTTTTTCATCTAATTTTCTTTTTTTCACATCGTATAATACATTATATAAGTTTTTTTTTATACACATGCAAAATCCTTTTTATAAAAGTAATGGCTAAAAAAACTCCACCCAAGCATTTTTTTGACATTTTTTTATGCAGATCCCACGCGGATGAGAGCATAGTGTCAAAGGAACTTTATTCCAACATCAATTGCGCCATCCCCCACTCACTCTCCCGGCCACCCACGACCCACACAAGCTTTCCTGGACAGTAACAATGGCGAGCTCAAAAAATGGCGTCCATATCTTAGTGTTTCCATATCCAGCACAAGGACACATGCTCCCACTTCTTCATTTGACTCACCACCTATCCATTCGTGGCGTAGCCATAACAATTTTGGTTACTCCCAAAAACCTTCCGATTCTATCCCCACTTCTCTCTGCCAATCATTCAATCCAAACCCTAATCTTACCTTTCCCAGAACACCCCAAGATCCCCCCAGGCGTAGAAAATGTTAAAGACATCGGAAATCATGGAAACGTTCCTATGGTCCTTGCACTAAATAAACTCCAGGGCCAAATAGTTCAGTGGTTCGAATCTCATAGCAATCCTCCTGTTGCAATCGTCTCCGATTTCTTTCTTGGTTGGACTCATCATCTGGCCCAGAAAATTGGAATCCCCAGGGTCGCCTTTTACTGTTCTGGGGCATTTCTTATTGCTTGTTTTGACCATCTCTGGAGAAATCCCGAGGCTGTAAATCCAGGGGGTGAAATTAAATTTGAAGATTTACCGAATGCTCCGACATTTCCATGGGAACAGGTTCCTTCATTGTTCCGGCGGTATAAGGAAGCAGATTCAGATCCCAATTTGGAGCTGCTGAAAGACAGCATGGCTGCAAATAGTTTGAGTTGGATGCATATTTTCAACACTTTCGATGAATTGGAGAATGAGTACTTGGAATTTCTGAGGAAAAAAATTGGGTTTCCGCGAGTTCACAGTATTGGGCCACTGAATTTACTGCATGAACCCGAACAGATGAATGTTAAATCTGATTCCATTAATGGCGAGGTTTTTTCATGGCTTGATGGATGTCCTGATGAGTCAGTCCTGTATGTTTGTTTTGGGAGTCAAAAGGTGCTCAAGAAAGCACAAATGGAGGCTTTGGCAAATGGGCTCGACCAGAGTGGAGTCCGGTTTATATGGGTGGCGAAGCCGTTGACAGCGGAGCAAGTGGCGGAGGGTTTTGGATCGGTCCTTGAGGGGTTCGAACAGAGGGTTGTGGGCAGAGGGTTTATTATAAGGGGGTGGGCGGCGCAGGTGCATATACTGAGTCATCGAGCTGTTGGTGGGTTTCTGAGTCATTGCGGATGGAATTCAGTGCTGGAGGCTATAGCAGCTGGGGTGATGATATTGGGGTGGCCGATGGAGGCGGACCAATTTGTGGACGCGAAGCTTATGGTGGACTACTTGGGAGCGGCGGTTCGAGTTTGCGAGGGTGGAGACACCGTGCCGGACTCAGATGAATTGGCTCAGAAAATTACTGAGTCAATGAGTAGGGATACTACTCGGAGAGTTAAAGCCAAGGATTTGAGAGAGAGGGCCATGGAAGCAGTGAAAGCTGGAGGAAGTTCTAGTAAAGATATAGATGGGCTTGTTAAAGAACTAGACCAACTATCTTACAGGCCCAACTAAAAATGTATGAAGGTAAAAAGTGAAAATTACACGCAACCAGTTCTTTTAAATTACTATTTCAAAAATCAGATTCAAGGCTTGTTTATACAAAAATTAGATAATAATTTAATATTAATAATTATATTATTATAAAATTTAAATTAATATATGTCCCAACCCTACTTCCATCCACCTTTACCAAATTTTTATTCCAAATCTTAATTACTTTCCCTGCTTTTTTTTTTTGGCCCTTTTTATATCTCTCCATTCATTATCTCTCTCTCTATACATCTTTACCAACACCATCGGAGATACCGTCAGACCAGCACAGTGAAATGCACGATAACATACCCTCAATCTCGGTCCCCATCGACTCCAGTGGCCGTGGTGAAATGCATGGCAACAAGTCTGCTTTTCACGACCGTAGTACGTCGTTGTATGCACATTGCAGTAGCGTTGTCGCGGTTCAGCATACGCCGCTCATCCTTGTTGTTCTCGCCGTTCGAATTAGAAGTAAATCGAAATTTCATCTACATTTTCCTCTCATAGTTTATTAGAGGCTTCTCAACTGCTGACTCTCTTTTAATTTTGTGGTGGCGGGAGTTTTTGAGTGGATCTGTGGTGTATTGAGGCATAGGTGCATGTGGCGGTAATGTTGGCTTGTTTAGGAACTTTGTTAGTGGTGGTAGTGATTGTGGCATATTGAGGTGTAGGTGGTAGTGGATTGTTTGGTATTTTTATTTTATTTTTTATTTTTGTTGGTGGAGGAGATTGTGGTGTAGGTGCATGTGCATGTGAATGTGAATATAGAGGTGGAAAACATAATGGATTTTAGGAGATGGTGCAACGATGGTGGTGGTTGGTACAGGTGTTGATGCAGTTGATGGTTGTGGTAGTGCAGGTGATGATGTTGGTGGTGGTAATGCAACGGTTGTGGTAGTATTTGGTGGTAGTGTTGGTTGTCATCATTGTCATTACGGTGGTGTTGGCAAAGATGCTGCTGCAGGCAGTGGTGAGGTGATGGTAGTCACAAATTCTTTTGTTAATTGTTACCAATAAATTAGTTAATGCGTGATCAATGAATAATATGTGACCAATGAAATAAATAATTTGCGACTAATAAATAATGTGTGATCTAAAAATATGTTATGTTGTGACCAATAACTTGATAATTTGTGACCAATTAATTTAATATTTTGTGACCATGAAATAAGTAATGAGTTATAAAATTTGTGATTTGTGATCGAAAAATAATACGTGACCAATTAATTTATTTGCTTTGTGACTGTGCCGTATGTAATTGAGACTAATACATAATCGTGATTATAAATTATATAATATTGTGATCTTAATATATTTAATTAATAAAATATTTTTTAATTAATATCTTATTTTTGAAATAGTAAACCTTATTTCTTAGATTTGAAATAGGTCATACTTAATGTCTTACTAATGAAATTTTCCAAAGGAAAAATACACTATTATTAGACTATAAGAATATCATTTCATAACTAATAAAATCTTGAAAATAATCTTAAAATTCAGGTGATAAATGTAATATAATAAAATATATAAATAATAAAATGTAATTTAACAAATACTAACAAATAATAAATATTCCATTTTAAAAATATATTTGTCAATCTCTAGTCACAATCAAATACTAAGTGCATGTTCTCTTTAAGTCTTTTTTGTTTTCGATTTTTTAAAATAGTGAAAACGCGTTATTGAAAATAAGTAAAAAACTTACAAATAAAATTCAAAACGACAAATTTGTCATTTTTGGTATTTTCAATTATAATCAAATCAATTTTCAAAACGCGTTTTACGTGTTTTAAAAATGTCAAAAAGAATACATTTTCAACAAAGGATGTGCTATTGTACATAGGGGGCACATAAGGGTGTCCATAATGGACACCCGGAGCCCCCCATTAGAGGGAGTCTACACTTATCATTTTCTTTTCAACAGTCTAAAAATGGATACTCAAAACATAAAACCCAAAATGAATTCAAAATTGAAATACAAAGAGAATAACCCCTAACTTTCTCTCAATAGAATCTCCATTCACAAATCCACCCCTAAATCACTACAATTTCTCCCATAATCATCAATCCACTAAACCACAGTAATGTAGACAGCGATAGCTTCTCAAATTCATTATTTTGGAGAACTTATAGCTCATTGTTAGATTTACTAGATTTTCCCAAAGCAAATACGCATTTCGACTCTTTTGGTCAAGTAGTAAATCAATTGCAATTTTGTTTGCATTCGAAAAACATATATCAATGTGCGCATAAGCTTCTGAAGTTTCTGTAATCATTTTTTTACAGTTGCTTTTAATTGTGGTCGATGATTTTAATTCATGAATTTTGTATACATTTTACCCAATTTGTAATATCTGATTTCAATTTTGTGATTAGAGAGTAATTTCAGAATTTTTAACCATGCTGATCTAGAAATGCCTTTCTAGACATATTTAAGCCAAAAATCGTCGGCAATCAGTGTTTGTTATGAATGTGACTATTTGTGACCATGTTTGTGATTCAATTACATTGATTATGTTTATGTTAAATGTGATTACTCGTGGCTTGTGATGAATTATATGTGACCTATGTTTTAAATGTAGCAAAAAGCTAGTATATGAAAGCAAAACAATATGCGACACAATTTTATATGCATTAAATGTGACTTTGTGACTAGTGTTGCATTCTGTGACTATTTGTCACCTATTTTGCATTAATAGTGATTGTCTTTGACCATTTTTTGTGTTAATTGTGACCCTCTTTGACCAATTGATGTTGAGTATGTATGTCTATGATCAAGTCCGTGTTAGATGTGAGTGAGTGTGACCTATACATTGAGTGTAACCAATCGTTATTTGTCTGTAAGTATAATTTTCGTCGATTTCTTTTTGTAATCAATTAGAATGGAGTTTGTCGAAAGATATGACTAGTAGAACTGTACTTGCTCCTAATCAAAAAAGAAGTTTTGGACGATCTACTAAGAAGATGAAGTAGCCAACGTATGAGAAATCACAAATTGTGAAATGTAGAAGACATGATGGATTTCATCACAATCTTAGGACATACAACATGGAGCCACTTAACCAGAAAAAGAGAAAATTAAAGGCAAAGAAAAAGTCGAAGCAATTTAAATAGCTCACCATACTTCTTTTAATAATATTAGAATATTTTTTACAATTACAAGTTCTTTTGTTTTATTCATGAACTATGTATTATTGGATAGATTGAATTGAAATATTATTCAACTAAGATTTACTATTGATGCAAAATTTTGAATTCAATATATGATATAAAAATTCGTGCTGTGAACAGGTTTCCATATTTCATAAAATATCAGAAAACTGTAATTTATTGAATGTGTTATTTGTGTTGTATATGACTATGTTTAGTTTATCAGTGACTATTTTGACCAAGTCTATGTAAGAGGGTATTTGATGGATATTAATAAGAAAAAAATGTGTTTTAAATAGTGATATGATATGAAATATGTGGTTAAAATGTAATGAAAAGTTATTAATGTGATGAAAAATATTATTTCATTGAAAAATGTGTGGTTAAAAATGAGTTTTAAAAAAATGTATTTTGAGAGAATGTATGTCAAACAAGGGTTGATATTCGCCTTGATCAAGACTGTGTAAGCTATTATTGTTTGTGACCAGGTTTGTGTTGATTATGATTGTCTGTGACCATGTATGTCTTTAACTGCGACTGTATTTGACCAGGTATGTTATATCATTAAATGTATATGACCAGATATGCTTGAGCTATTATGTTTATGACCAAATTTGTGTAATGTTATTGTTTGTAATTATGTCTATCTTAACTTTGATTGTATATGACCATGTCTTTCTTAAATGTGACTGTCTATGACTTGATCTGTCGTAACTTTGATTATATGTGACCAACGCTACCTTGATTGTGATTGTATGTAATGTATGTGTTAACAATGTTTTGTGATCTAATATGTGAACAATGACCTTTTGTGAGCAATTTTATGTTAATTGTAACTATCCGTAACCTTTTGTGTTAACTGTAACTCTCTGTGATTAAATTTGCTTTAATTTTGACTATCTGCAATCATGTTTGTTTTCATTGTGAATGTTTGTGACATGTAATGCATTCATTGTGACATGTTGTCTGTTTGTAACATATAATTGTTTGACTACAACTTATATTAATCAAAGACCAAACTACATGAAGAATAAAAGAGGTAACGATGTTAAAGTTGAAGAGTAAGCATTGTTCAAGAGTTGGTCAATCATAAAATACAATAGTTTGTGAATGCTAATGCCATAAAGTGTTTCTTTATATCAGAATCAACTTTGAGATGCAAAATGCCTCCTGCTTACACCATCCATTTCCAATAAATGAATAGTCTAGAAATTTGTGCTCTACTTTAAGAGGAATCAAATATAGAGTCAAAACCAGCACTGATCCTAAATTGACAAATCTAGTTTTTCTTTGTTTTCATTTTCATCTTTTATTTACACTTTTCATATCATGACATAGGGAAACTTTTTATGAAATAGCACAATAGCAAAAAAAAAAAATAAAAAAAAAAATTTGTTATTCACCAACTTCAATTCACACTCCATGTCAATGAAGAATTTTTCTTGTCAGTGGTCCTTTTCTTACTATATTGCATTATCACCACCCACCACCACATTTCCTTACCTCAACTACCACCTCTATACCTTCAATCCTACCATTTAATTTGGACTCTTGAAGATATCATTCTTTGAGATGAAAAATTATACTTGCAATTTCATGAATTGATTATAAGGCTTATCAACACAAGCAAAGCAAAGTTACTGCTTCTCCAAGTGTTGTCAAACATTAGCACAAATATCTTGCATACACAAATTTAGTTCCATTACAAACTAAGCAAAACCCTAGATCCCTCGTATAATCACCAAAATTTACAAACAATATTCCTAAAGTCTGTAATAAATATTAAATTAAATAAAAGGCGGGCAAAGTTTGCAACCACACAAACACGTACGATCAAATTCGTAGCGTCGCCACCACCACCGCACTGCCACCAACAATCCAACACACAAAATCTAGGTCCACCCGCTGAATGAATCCTCTTCATTTCAAAAAATCTCAAAATCCCAAAACCCACAAATCTGCTCACCCTTGACCTAAAGTTTCAATTTCAATTCCTTTTCACTACCAGAACTACAATCAACATCTGTATCGACGCAGAAGAAGTTGAGAAAGAGAGGGAGTGTAGACAGAGAAAGAAGTTGTGGAATAGAGTGATTATAGAGAGAAAAATAAGTGAATGGTTATGGAAATGGTATTATTTGAAAAGATTTGATTTAGGATAATTATTTAATATATTAATCATAATCTTAATCTTCATCTTCATCATCACCTGATTCATGAAATTAAAACTATACCACCTTAATTTTGAGTAGTATAGTTTATATGCAGGGTTTGGGCTAAATTTCCCATGTATGAACAAGGCGGATTGGAACTGCACTAATAAAATATTGCTAATTATAATGCATATAAGTTGAATTCCCACAAATTGTGTGACCAAAATCCATAAGCCTAACTTATATGTTACAGAGCAAATGAAGCTTGCCTTCACATTTCTCTGGGACGAGTCCCAACCGGTAGGCTTGTTAAATGATTTGCCGAGCGAATGAATTATTGTTTTACATTTTTTCACATTCTGATTTTATTTACTCATCTATTGGCCATGCAGGTGGGTTGTTGCCGGATTTTTCTCAGATCCGGCCTCCCCCAGGCTGAACTCGTGTTCCACCTTGAAAACACTAATTTCAACAGCGCATATGCATAATTGAAATGTTCAATGACTCTGCGCAGCCGCCTTCCACAGGAAGTGAATGATAATCCTAGCCACCTATATCTTGCACCAAATAAAAGATACGAAAAGATTAAACTAAAGTTAATTTAGCTACCATTCTCAAAATTCAATATCTATGCAAAAATATATTTAATTTTTCCCTCATTTACATTTCATTCATGCCCCGGTTTCCAAAACAGGCTGACGGTAAAAGGATATTGTAAATTGATAAAAAAAATAAAAAAAATGTAACCATCTTCCTATTCATACCTCTTGCTGCATAAGAAGTGGACGGAAGTGAGAGAAACAAATGTGTTCCAACATCCTCTGAAGTCCGTTCAACCATCCAAGCATCAAACAGTCATAATAAATATGGTAGCTCATCCTGAAGAATAATAACATTAAAGGAAAAAACATACAGCACACCAAAAGGGGTGAACAAGATTCTAGGAACGTAATGTTATGTCATGATGGAGGCACAAAGGGGGAATATCATATCAGTTGAATTGGGGAAGGAAAGGCCAGAGAAGTGCCAGAGCAAGGAAGAGGAATGAAGGAGGAACTTCAATAGCCAATTGAAATTCAAATTTTGTAAGATGTAGTTGGATGTTGAGTATTAATTGTAATAGGTTATTTATTATTATTATTATTATTTTATTTATTTATTTTTTTGGTAAAAACGTGTTTCCCAAACAAGTCAATTTCCTTTCGGTTAAAAGGTCAGGTGAGAGAGGGAAAAGGTGTGAAATATCATTTGGAGGATTCTCTCTCTCTCTCTTTCTTCACTTCTGTTTTCTGTAATTGTAATCTGAAATTCGAATTGAAGTGTTGGGTGTTAAGGATTTCAATTGGAATCTGTTTGAGTTGTTGAATTTTGCAAGTTTTGATTGATAAATTCAGCTCATCCATCACAAATTGGTATCAGAGCAGCAACGGATCTGGAAATGGCATAAACCTAGAGTAAATCAAACAAAGAACACATTAAGAGGTAGGATAAGGAAATAGTAGATTTGGGAGTGGTTTTTAAAACCAGTGACCAAAGGTTGCAGGTCGCGTGTACTAGACAGGATCGAATGGAACAGTTGATGGGCGAAATGAAGGCTACTCAGGAATCGATGGTGCTAATGTTAGCTGAGCTGGATGGCAATAAGGCTGATTACAAGGAGAGACAAGTTGAAGGATATGGGTCATCATCTCTGACCAGTGGGGACAGCCTCAAGGGAAATGAAATCCACTTTGGTAATTCCAATAGAAGTAGGGAGATCAGGATGGCTACCAAATTACCAAAGATAGATTTCCATTATTTTAATGGAGAAGGGACAAGGAAATGGCTGAGGAAGGCAAACAAATAGTTTCATGGCTTCATCTCCAGCCACCCAACTGCTAATTGGGATGCGTTTGCAAAGGAGATTTGCAGAGAATACAGCAGCAGAAGTAGTAGAAGTCTTCAGTAAATTAAGGCAAAAGGGGACTGTCATGGAATATCAGGAACAATTTAAGGAGCTGATATCCCAGGCAACGCCTGCCTGAGTCATATTATATTTCGACAGTCCAAAATAGAGTACTTAGGACACATCATCTCGGTAGAGGGGGTAGCAGATGACTATTCAGGAATTGCAGCTATGCAGAGTGGCCTAAACCAATTAACATCAAACAGCTAAGGGGATTTCTAGGCCTAACTGGTTACTATAGGAGGTTTGTTAAGGGCTGTGGCAAAACCCTCGACTAAATTACTAAAGAAAGACAACTTTATTTGGAGTGGGGCTACTGATTTGGCTTTTGAGGAATTAAAAAAAGGATATGATTACCAAACCTATGTTAGCGTTACCAGAGTTCTCTTTACCTTTCATAATTGAAACAGATGCATGCTATGGAGGGATTGGGGCCATCCAATGCAAAATCGGAGGCCATTACAATATCTAAGGAAGGGCATAAACAACACGAAGTTAGGCCCATCGATTTATGAAAAGAAGCTACCGGCATTAGTTATAGCAGTAAGTGGAGACATTATCTTGAGGGCCACCATTTCATAATTAAAACGGACCACCAATCACTCAAGTACCTGCTGGAGCAAAGAGTCATTATCCCACTACAACATAATTGGTTATCCATATTACTGGGGCTCAACTATGAGATACAATACAAACAAGGGGTGGATAATCAGGTGGCAGATGCTCTATCTAGAAGGGAGGAAAAGAGTTCAGAACACATGGCAATCACAGAAGTCACACCATTGTGGATAAGGGAGGTGATGACCAGATACCAAGGAGATAGGGAAGCTCAGGCTAAAATTACCGCGTTGCTACTTGATAGCAACTCAGAACCGGACTACCAGTACTTGAATGGGCTACTTAAGTACAAAACCAGAGTTTACATTGGTTCAGGTGGTGACATCAGGAAGAAGTTGATAATTGCCACACATTCCTCACAAGAAGGGGGACACTCTGGGATACAGGCTAGTATTCATAGGGCAAACAACATTTTTTCTGGCCAAGGATGAGCAAGGAGATCAAAAAGGAAGTCTTGGAATGCGATACTTGCCAACGATGCAAAGGTGAACATGTAGCCTACCCAGGATTATTACCGACCTTACCAACTCCACAGTATGTTTGGAGTTACATCTCCATGGACTTTATCGAAGGTTTGCCCACCTCAAGGAGTAAGAATGTAATCTTGGTAGTAGTGGACAGATTCACCAAGTATGCACATTTCCTACCGTTATCCCACCCCTTCTCAGCCCCTTGAAATTATTCTTGAATAACATCCATAAGTTGCATGGTTTGTCCCAGAGTATTATCATTGACAGGGAAAAAGTGTTCACAAGCGAATTCTGGCAGGAGTTGTTTAAATACCTGGGAGTCAGATTATAGCTAAGTTCAGCTTACTACCCATAAACGAATGGACAAACCGAAAGATTAAATCGGTGTCTAGAAGATGCATGGTTTACAAGCAGCCTTGACAATGGAGTATATAGCTCAGTTTGGATGAATGGTGGTATAACACCACCCTGCATACTACTATTAAAATGACGCCTTTTGAAGCTTTGTATGGTATCAAACTGATAGGATCCTAACACACAACAAGGCTCCAAAACAGAATTAAGTAATATTAACCGTAAAACTCAATAGAAATGAAACTGAAATTATATTACTGAAGGAACATTGTATTCAAACTGAGAATTCTGTGCTACAAGAAGAATAAAAATGATAAGGTATTTGGCATTCGAGAGGCCAATACTCTCCCCACTAGATTACTCCAAAAAGCACACCTATGCTGTGATGATTTCCACTACTTATTCTGTTACCTCCCCAACTGCCTCAGCAACTGCATGTGACTGCTCTTTACTCACTTCCTAACCTGCCGTCACTCCCCTCTTGCGCCTTTGATAA
>CAIGRL010112151.1:0-11094 GCA_903798325.1 Fraxinus xanthoxyloides
AAAAATTATTTTGAAAATATCAAAAACGCGTTTTGAAAATTTTGTCTTGATTATAACTGAAAACACCTAAAACGACAATTTATCGTTTTGTGTTTCCTTTGTAAATTTTTAACTTGTTTTCAAAAACGCGTTTTCGAAAATAGGAAAGAGAACGCATTTTCATTGTTTTAGAAAATCAAAAATAGAAAACAATTTAAAAATGAGAAGGGAAACGTGCCCTTAATTTTGATTACAAAATGGGCCACATGAAGCTTGCACCCTCTGTCCTCTAAAAGACAACTCGGGATGCTTCCAATGAAAGTTCGTGATATCCCACGAGTCTACGACCTTTTCGAGACATAATAGGTTCTTTGTTTTTCCATCTTAAACCAAGTCAAATGCCACTTTTTTCCCTTCTGAGCCAGATTTACGTCCCATGCATAATTTTCATTTCCAACTTTCCAATTTATTAATTAAATATAAGCATTTTAAAAAATCTAAAAAATTGACTAAGTAAAAATATGGACCGTTTCTACTCTCTCTCTCTCGTGTATGAAGAAATTAGAGAGAAACTTCTAATGGAAGAATGGCTAGACCATAGTAGAGAACAAACTTAATCGTTATTTTCTTCCTCTCAATAGGATATAGGTGCAAAAATTAATAGGCACGTGTTGGAAGTTAAGATTAGTAGTCCAAATCCTTAATAGTTAATACAATGGTTATCGATTTCAAGTTCATATATGATGGATATTGCCCTGATTATTACGTTCCTATGAGAGCGTATTTATGAAGAGGTTGTTTAAAAGCTAAATTCTTTCTATTTTAAACAGTAAATCTTTAAATGTATTCAAAATATTTCAATTTTCAATGCTCCATTTACACAATTATATATAATGAAAATAGATGAAAATTATAATTTGGAGGGAAACTAGTGAAAATAAATAATAGCAAAAATCATAAATACATACTGAGTGTAGTAAAATTAAGCCCCTGTTTTTCTCCCATTATGGGAGAAAGAATAGAGTTCTGAATAGTATTTTTGGGGAATGTGTGGTTAAAATTTAAAGAAACTTTATTGGTTTGTGCGTAGAATATTTTATAGGGTGAATGTGTGGTGGAAAAATGATATTGTAGCAAATAATTTAATTTTTAAAGGATGACAAACACACCCTAGATGTTAAATATAAAAAAAAATTGTCGGAGTGTTTAAATTTTCTCTATATATTTATAAATACTCTTAAAATTGCAAAATATACTCTTTAAATATAGAGTCTTTTGAAAATGTTCTAAAATGAGACTTATTTGAGAGCATCGATCTTGAGATTTCCGAGTGTTGGTTTAAACTTTATGCAGATGGTTTGCTTCAATTTGTTGGCTTGTGATAAAATGATTTGGGATTCCATGAAAATGCCAACTTGCTCTTGTATAATGATTATTATTTGGTATTTTATACTATTAACATTATGTATTATTATAATATTTATTTTTATTTTATAATAATAATTAATATTATCAAATATTTTTTCGGTTGTGTATAATATTATCAATTATTTTTTAAGGCCGCGTATTCACTTAATTATTTTAAATTCAATTTTTTTTTCGCTATTTAAGTGTCAATTTATAAAATTACTAATCAAAAGGTATAGTTGAATATAAATTAATTAAATTACCAAACTGATTTTTAATGAATTAATAGTTGAATTTGAATATAAATTTATATGAAATAATTTACCAAAATTTTAATGAATATAAATTAATTATTTCTCAAAATCTTCTCCTAGATTGTACAAATTCTTTTATAATCACTTTTTTTTTTTTTTTTTAATTCTTTTTACCAAACACCTATAACAAATTTTGATTGTTTGACAATCATAACTTGAGCTCTCAAATCAATTCCAAACAAAGCCTTAAGCAATTTGACGAGCAAAAGAGCTTTTCCTTTTACATATTCGTTCTATTTTTATTTACACAAAGAAAATAGCTCGATTTTTATATAATTATAAACTTTAAACAAACAAGAAAGATGAAAATGAATAACTAAAAATTTGTAATAACAATAAAGAAAAAGAGCATTATACAAATTCCATCGTCGACGACGAGAATTTGGATAATCGAATATCTTTATTTAAGTGATGAAAAGAGTCGATCGATAATCTTTTATCCATTACAATTACACGTACGTAGAGATTAATGTAAAACTCCTAACCCCAAAACCATATAAAGTTACATTGTCGATATTAATGATTCTGAAAAAGACTTATATTTGGATAATTGAATTGTTAAAACATATTAAAAGGTAGATCTTTACAAATACTGTCATAATCAAAGTCGCAATTAAGAATGCATGGCTAGTAGTCGTGAGAGTGTCGTTATTCAATAGTCTATCTTTAATTCTTTATTCAGTTAATTAATAAAAAAAAAAGTGCTCCATACTTGTGAGTTTAGAGAGACTGATTCTTCAGCTGAATTAGAAGAATAAAAAAAGACTTAACCTACTTGTACACGGGATTATAATTTAAGAGAGACTGATTCTTCGGCTGAATTCTAAGAATAAAAAAAAGAGTTAATCTATTTGTACACGGGAGTTAGTGTACACTCCTCTCACATGAGGGGAGCGGCCCATGCCTAAATAAAATAATATGCCCCCCTATTGTGAGGGGGCAGTGGGCCCGTGTACACGTAGCACGATTCTAAAAAAAATTTGCTCGATTTTGATGAATATTACTTCATTGTATTCTGGAATTATCAAATGACAAATCCAATTAGAAATGGAAAGAAAATAATAAATTTGAAAAAAAAAAAACCTAAATCAAATATCCAAAAATGATTAGAAACTAGACTTCATTTTCAATAAATTTAGAATCATCACATTTTTTTTTTTACTTAAATGTTTTATTTATTGTTGCGCTTGTTAAAGATTCAAAAAATCTAACTTCTCGACAATTACGATTACCCAATTCTCTACTATGTTGTTTTGCAGAGAAAATGAGAGGCTAGATTTATGAAAAGGGTAACTTGTTTGAACTTCAAAAGCTATTCGTTGCACATTAAAATAGAAAGAATGCATTTGTTGGGTGATGTGATGGTGAATATGTTGTTGAAAAAAAAAAGGAAAAAGTTATTAATGTGATAGAAAATATTATTTTATTGAAAAATGTGTGGTTGAAAATGAATAGAAAATTGGAATGAAAATTATAATGTGGTTCAAACGGTGACTTAATTTTTATCATTTATTTATATACCTTAATAACCTAAAATTAGTTTATTTTTTAATGAAGAAATGATGATAAAAAAAAAAAAAAAAANTAGATTTATGAAAAGGGTAACTTGTTTGAACTTCAAAAGCTATTCGTTGCACATTAAAATAGAAAGAATGCATTTGTTGGGTGATGTGATGGTGAATATGTTGTTGAAAAAAAAAAGGAAAAAGTTATTAATGTGATAGAAAATATTATTTTATTGAAAAATGTGTGGTTGAAAATGAATAGAAAATTGGAATGAAAATTATAATGTGGTTCAAACGGTGACTTAATTTTTATCATTTATTTATATACCTTAATAACCTAAAATTAGTTTATTTTTTAATGAAGAAATGATGATAAAAAAAAAAAAAAAACACATTGTGAATCTTTTTGTTTAGTCTTAGAAATACGAACAATATTTCAGTCCCAACATTTATTTCAATATAGTTGAATCCCCTTAATTTTTTGTTCATATTGAAATTGAATTACTTTTATTGTATCACATCCGAAAAGATCATTCCTAAGACAAAAAACGCAATATTATATGATTGACCATTTCTCGACTGGATAGTATTAGTAGGTGTTTGATGCATATTACTGAGAAGAAAATGTATTTTATGATATGATGTAATAGAAAATATGTGATTAAAAAATTAAAAAAAAAATTGAATTTGCGTTTAATATTATTTTACTGAAGAATGTGGAGCTTAAAAACGAGTATTAAAAATACGAATTTTGGGAAGGACGTGGATCAAACATGGCTTAATACGAAAACAAAACATGAAATCTTACATATTATCTTGTGTGATACTACTTATAGAAGGTGGTTATGTATATTTGAATATAAAATTAATTACTACTAAACGTGTTTGAAGGAATGAACACACTATCTAATACGCCTAGAGAGTCAAATCATTCAAACGTTTTCCCCTTTTCCTCTGTCTTTTCAAAACAAATACCGAGTGTGATCCTAGAGTCCAATATTCTGATTTTTACAAACTTCATTCTATTCAAAAATCAAACAATCTATGCAAATCTCATCTTATAAATACTCTTATTTAGCATAATATAGGTCCGGACTAAAACTATTCGAATCAAACGAATTAATAAAATATCTTTGTCTCGACGGCATGCAACGTTCATCCACAGCTCGATACGTATGCAATCAGATCCTTCGCAACCAAACTCTTACCAAAACAACCCTTCTTCAACGGCCACCATGTGACGTGTTCATCAACCACCGGGGGATTGACACGAAAAGGAATGTTGCCGGGTTGCTTTACGATCACCTCCGGTGGCTCGGCTTCAGGCCTTTCTTGGACAGCAAGAACATGAAACCTGGGGACAAATTGTTCGATAATATTAACGTGGCAATTCATAAATGTAAGATTGGGGTTGCTGTGTTTTCTCCCCAATATTGTGACTCTTATTTTTGTCTGCATGAATTGGCCCTTATGATGGAGTGCAAGAAGAAGATTATACCAGTTTTTTGTGATGTAAAACCTTCTGAACTTCGGGTTAAAGATGATGGAATTTGTCCAATTAAGGATTTGGAAAAGTTTCAATTGGCCCTTGAAGAGGCAAAGCACACCGTTGGACTAACATTCGATACTTTGACAGGGTAAGTTTAGCACTTTACTCGTAAATAATTTTCTTAGTCACAAACTGGGAAACAATCAGATGATGTAAATGGTTGAAACAAGAATTTGAACCTTTAAAATTTCAATTATAAATTTATAATTCATATTTCCATATTGGTTTGGTTCTCTTTTGGACAAAAAGTCATTCTTTTCAAACTTTTTCATGTAAGAAAGGCGAACCCATTCGATTTAGATTTGGAAGCATCGCATTAGCTAAATGCTTTGAATAAAATTATTGTCAAAACATGGCACGAGCACAGAGCAAAAATATTGGATTCATGACAATCGTAGTCAGAAAATGATACATTTAAACTGCTGTTCTGACTCTGCTTAAGGCAGAAATTATGATTCAAAATGTTATAACATTAACAATTCTGATTCAAAATGCTTTTACATCTACTTGATCACTACCATATTCACTAATATTTTTACATTGTAATTTGATAATATGAATGCAGGGATTGGCCGGAATTTCTTGACAGTGCTTCGGATGCAGTCATCAAGAATTTGCATGAATTAGAAAAGGAGAAACATTTCTTGAAGAAGAAGAAGAAGATAAATTATTATAATTACCTCTAATTTTATTCATTATTTTATTTATTTTCTTTCTAACACACTCATTATTCTTTCATGAATATATTTTCAATATTCAAGATCCTTGTCTAGTCAATTCAAATTGTTTATTTTGTACTGTATTTGCAATGTTGAATTATTCAAGAAAATCTCTCTCTCTCTCTCTCTCTGGTCAAACAGATGAGACCAGGAAATTTGGATTCTCAGCTACGATTGAATACTGGCGACAATTATAAAATATTTGTCACAGTATTTAATTCTTAGTACTTTTCTGCATGCAAACTTTTTCTTACCACATGTTCTTGAATTTCTATTTTTAGCATTTTTTGGTTTAAGTCAGATTTTCTGATGAGATTTGTATCATTATCAGGAGCTTGTAGCATCATATCAGCATTTTGTATTCTATTCATATATTTCTCCATATATATTTGTTAATCGTGTTTGTGATTGATGTGTAATATTTTTGCAACAACTAAACCCGTTACTTCCACTTGACTGCGGTCGAGTTATAGAAAACATTAGCCAACAATAGCATCACCACTTGATTATTGGCCGTACGTGTTGGCTTCTGCAACACATTTTCCAAAGGAACAAGTCTACTCAAACCCTAATACCTCACTTGGGATAGAGTAGTTTTGCTCGTCCTATAGTACCTTTTATGATTATTATCGAGCTACCATTGCTCTCTTACAGTTGAGTTACTTTATGATGCCGACTATGAAAAGGTAACATACACAGTCACCAAACTAAAATAATATGATGTTCGTAACGAATTTAGCTGATGTTAATAGTTCTTACAAATTCAACTATTAGAAAATATCAATCTTTCTTCAGTAAAAACTCAAATCCCATTTCACAATGGATCAAGTACTATCCAGAAAGGGGAAAAATAGGAACAACAGAAGTAACAGAGTCAACGAAGCAATTGTATTATTTGTCCTAGGTGGTCTTTAACATATTAACTAGGAGCCATCTATCTCAATTGATAATGTTCTCTGTGACATTCACAATTAGACAAAAGTTCTGAATTTAAGTCAGCTGGCACAGTAGAGAAATTCGGGAAAGAAACGATGAAAAGAATGCAAGGGACTCGCTTCATTTTAATATGGGTTCTGCATGACCTGCTCCTCTGAATGTTGCAGATGTTAGACCTTCATACTCCAATTTATGCGCAAACCAACCCAACACAATACAACACGTAGATAGGTTGTTTCTCAATTAAAGCTATTTCACATGAATTAAACTAGTTTGCTAGAATTGATTTGCCCACCTGGTTGACCTAACCTCACATGAGTGTGAGACCGATGCGGGACCCGATTGAAATAAAAAATGAAAAAAAATGCTTCCCTCCCCCTATGTGGCAATGCAGCAAAGTTCATTTCACATTAATTAAGTATTAAAAATAACACAATCACTCAAACTAGTTTTTTTTACTCAAGGACTTGTGCCATCTAAAAACAATTATTCACAATCTCATTGGCAAAAAATACTATTTACTTGTTAATTATTTTATTGGAAATGTTAAAATTCATTATTAAATGTGTCTTAGCAAAAGCTCATTTAAGGCTTCCTTTAAGTTACAAATACCTGTTTCTGATGGTACCAAGCCATAGTGATGGGCAGCCCCAAGGGGCGTAGGCTGTATCTTGTGAACATAAATGGAACTCTACCATCAGTATCTCCACTGCCAACCAAAAAATTATGAAGTTTCGGAGTAATTTTTATGGTCTAAGAGGACCTTTCTAATTGGCTATGGATTTGTGTGCATAAAAGAAGAAACTTATCCACCTATAAACCCACATCTTAAGTCCTGTACCAATAAGCTTCTTGTATATGGGAAGAACCAACGCCCTTGAACCGGACCAGTTATAAAAGATTGTCATGCTGCATTTGGATTATGAGCGTGACGAAAGAAAAACGATAATAACAAAGAATAATAATCCACGTAAAAACTTAAATTAATTATTAGAAAAGTTACATTCAACTATCTTTAAAAGTTTCTAATAAATTTAAAGTCCAGTATATGAATCCATTCTCATCATGTATGTCACGATTAACAGGATAAATCACCTACTTGCACAGGTTCAGTTGTTGAGGCTAGTTCCATCANAGCTTCTTGTATATGGGAAGAACCAACGCCCTTGAACCGGACCAGTTATAAAAGATTGTCATGCTGCATTTGGATTATGAGCGTGACGAAAGAAAAACGATAATAACAAAGAATAATAATCCACGTAAAAACTTAAATTAATTATTAGAAAAGTTACATTCAACTCTCTTTAAAAGTTTCTAATAAATTTAAAGTCCAGTATATGAATCCATTCTCATCATGTATGTCACGATTAACAGGATAAATCACCTACTTGCACAGGTTCAGTTGTTGAGGCTAGTTCCATCACCAACGTGAAGGACCTTTTGAACATCAAGTCTAATATTAGACATTGCATAGTCGTCCTTGCAGGGCTCGTAACCACCCATGATCTTTGACATCTATATTGTTTTGTGGGTTTCGAGACTAAAGCATGGCTCCATGCACATAATCCTTCCTTCCCAATCCACTGCGTCGCATGTTCCAGGATTGCCCGGCTGCGATAAAGAAATCAGCTCACTTTGAATTTGCATCTGTGATCATTTTGTCAATTTAAAATCACAGGGGCTTGACAATAACCATGGAATTCTGTTGCATTTTGTGACAAAAATTATATGTGATTTAGAAGTTTGTTGTATGAAGGAAGCTTGTTTAATCTTGGTTTAGAAGTTCGGTTTGATTAAGAAAATCGAATTTCATGGTGTTTTTGGAGTTTAATTGAATTAAAGACTTGTAAATGAAGTAAAATATTTTGGAGCGGAAAAGAAAGAAAAATAAATAAATAAAAATCAGCAAGCCCGCAGCCTCGGCGTCGGTGCCCCTGAACAGGGTAAGGGACCTCGTGCTAGGCGCCAGGTCCCATGTCGAGGCACCCGGTAGCGTATCTCGTTTCATTCGAATTTTGAGACTTCTTCTTCATCTTGGACTTCACAACTTTGAGATTTGACTTTTATAAATACTTCACAAGGTATAGATACTAAATAAAGAGGAAAATGCAAGACTCAAGAGATTATAACAATTAGATCATTATTGTATATATTAGAAACAAGAGAGGATTGCTTCGATTAGATTGGGAGGATCAAAATCTTGTACGACGGTTGATTGTTTCTTGGTATAATAAATTTTCCTCTTCCACAATTTACTTGATCGTTGTGTGATCCATTAAATTTCATATTGTTCATATTTTCGCCTTTAGTTATCATCAAAACGTTCTTAATATTGAGTTGGTTCATAACAAATTCAATCCTTAAATTAAATGGGAAGATAATTATACCAAAATGCCTTTTAGGATTTATGAATAATGAGATATCTTTGTTCTTATCGTGAATGAGTTCAGGAACATATTTCCCTGTCGAAAGAGTTGAGTATATATACGTGTGAGCATGAATATTCTCGTAGCCGCCATTAATCAGAAAATGACTACAACACATGCGATAATATACCCGCATAACTCTCCCCAGCAATATAAAATTTACGTGTCCTGTATGATGGAAATTTGAGGAAATCATTTTCTGCTGTATGAAATCTAAAAGCTTATGCTCCTATAGAGGAAATACATTTATTTATCTAAATTTAGTGTTCAACGTGACCCCTATGATCAAGGCGGATTCATTTTTTGTGAATAGCTCGATACGTGTACAATCTTCAGGAATTTCATTTTAGCCCCGACAAATTCGTGATAATGGAGTTGGGATTGGTGCATCAGAGTACAACGTGGTGTTTGAATTACAGGAAAAGTCATCTCTGAGAATATCATAATCACCCCTCGTTTTCGAATATGAAAAGCCAGCACCAATTGGAGATTCTAGGAATAATAAGTTGGCTTCTGCACCATCACACAAGAAAGAAAATACCTTTTAATAGCATTTTATGTAAGGAATAGAGTAGATTTTTGCAGGCTAATGCACTCTTCAATAGACATGCATGCCGTTCGACAAATTTAACTATTTAAAGTTTATACTACATTGAATCTTCTCCTCTCGAAGCTCGATTGATGATAAATCTGTGTTCCATGAGTAAGTTCAACGATGGTCATAATAACCGGCTTAGAAAATTGTAGTTTTTTCACATTGGTTATGGACTTATGGTTACTCGTAATAATGTTGAACATTATAAAATGGAATCCCAAGATCCAAGTTGTATCAAAGCCTAACAAGCTCAAATGAACAGTTCAAATTAAAACTCTAACGACGACTTTGAATGCCAAGTTTTATTTTTTGAAAATGTGTTTTTCCATATGGCCTTTTATTCTATCTCCACATTTCCCTGTTGTCACGTCCCAAATGAGGGATGGCAATAAAATCCACTCAACCTGATACCCGTGGAGTCCCGGCCCGAATGAGAATGAGTTACCCGCCTAACCGGATAAACGGGATGGGATGGGGCGAGGGTCATTGCCCTGAAGCGTGTACGAAGCGGGTACGGGAAACATAGTCCCCACCCTTTTAAAATTAATTTCAAATTTAAGTTTTTTATCGAACAAAAATAATAAATTTATCATCATTTTTAAAGAGAACATGAGTTGCTTTTAACAAATTAATAAAAAAATAATAATATTTACTAACTAAAAATATAAATAAAAAATTTAAATTAAATAAAAAATAAAAAGAAAAAATAAATGGGACGATAAATGGGGTAAGGGACTTATCCCGCCTCATCTCACCCCGCCCCGGGTATGGGTATGGGTATGGGTTAAGATAATAAAAACAATTCGACGAGACGGGGGTGAGAATAACCGACCCGTCCCATACCCGCCCCGTTGTCTTCCCTATCCCAGATTGTATCAAACAGTTTATGCTAATAGAGTCGCAAATATTATTTTTAGATATGTTCCTTTTACTTTTGAATCTTGGTAACTTCTCGAATTTTATTGTTAATGTCGTCTCGACCGATCTTGATATAACCTTTTTTTTTTTAATAAGTGAATACCATTTGATTAACAAATTATTGATTTGGAATAACATCCAAATTGGAATTGAAGAATTGAAAATTCCAGAGTTTGAAATTTTCAATAAACAACTAGAAAGTGACAAGTCCTAACTTTAGTTTAAATAATAAAATTCATAACCTTAAATAAAGGGAAAATGTAATTGACCCTAACTAGATTATGGATTAAAGCGCATAAAATATTAAAAAAGTCATTTAATTGAATAGAAACTGTGGCCCTTTCTATCGTATTCAGATTGCAGGAATTTGCCAAGCTTTTTACACGGCCATATTCATTTTTTGGGGGAACGGTAAATTTTTTTTATCCCTTTTGAAGAGAGATTTGTCAAAAACTCGATAATAAAATGACGACGAAACTTAAATTTAGAATATTTGTTTTTCGAATTGTAGACTTGTTATAAATGTCTATATAGTTCCTAGCATAGGTCTATTTTGAAGGGGACATAAATTAGTTAGACCTCCAATAAAAGAATAGAGACGAAGAAAATACGGAATCAACGAAAACAGTTATATTCGTAGACCACGTCCGATGATTATACTCGATAAGATTGCACAATACTATGAACGAGTTTGACTTTTCAAATTAGTGTTCCATTAAGTCCACTAACTAAACTTATCTTTATTA
>CAIGRL010112179.1:3101-13710 GCA_903798325.1 Fraxinus xanthoxyloides
AAAGGGCCTCACATTCCATATGAAATCCTTACATCCTTGTCATGACCAGACAAGCAAACTTGGAATACATGGCACTTGGTATTCTATGGGTAGCTCCTACACTATATACATGATGTAGCACCTGCGTTCTATAGTTTCAGTACAGCAAAATAAACAACTTTGTTTTTTTCCCAACTTGAAACTTCCGAAGTTTTTGTACCGCTAAACATTAAATAAATAATGGACAAGAAATGTCTCAACCATCTCATCGTATGACACTTTCATCCTATCCCTCAAAATGTTTACATAACCTTTTCCAGCCTAAATCCCACAAATAATGATTGTCCCAAACCCAGGTTGCTAAGCATGCATACCAGAAATCCTGGATCCAGTGGTTGATATTATTCAGTTTTCCAATACACAAACTGAGATCTTCAACTACAAATGACATCAATATACTCAATGAAGGGAAAAGAATAAGGGGTCTCATTGTCCATCCTATTAAAATGAAATTCACCTAAAAATTCTCTATCGACCTCTTCACTTAAAAGATAAAACGTAATGCAATTCTTGCTTTAAGACACAATGTGAGTTTAAACTTTAATCTCTCTTTTTTCTCCGCCACCAAATATGACAGGGCTATCTCAAAAGGCAGACATTAGCATTAATTTCGTGTAACAGAAAGATATCTGCTGAAGTGTGGAAGAGGTGTTACCAAACTAAAACACATTTTTCTTATTTCATCTTTGATGTCCATAGTTGCTTTCTTATAATGTAATGTAAAATCTGTCTTCTAAAAGAAACAACTTGTTACCTTATGATTCTAACTGTACGCTGTAGTAATAATGCACATAAATTTATAATGAGGCTTCCTATATCCATAAGGTTGAGCTTCTAACCATAGCCTTAAGGTGATAGATAAAAGAGTCAAACTCAGCTCCACAAACTATCAGCAACTGAACTCTTCATTTATATCATTTTGTTTACTTACCAAATCTCTCTCTCTCTCTCTCTCTCTCTCTCTCTCTCTCGGGACGCATGCTGCGGGGAAGGTATCTCAGTTGTAGCTTCTACTAGTTGTCAAACGTGCAGACGTGCGCTGCGATATATGATAAAAATAAGCATAGGAATTTGGTGCAAATGGTTCCCCAAAGAGAGTAGTAATTGAAATTAGTACAATCTAAACTACTTAACGGGAATCTATTTAAGGATAGTATTGCTTAGAAACGTTTGATTGACTTTATTTTAGATGAAAATATCATTTTTCATCGACATTTCTACTATTTTGAGTGTTTGATTGATAATTCATTCCATGAAAAATATTTTTCAACTTCTGGTCATGTGACTGTAATTTTCCCGAAAATAAGGAAAATGTTTTCTTTAAGGAGAGATGATTTTTATTTTTTGGTAATTCACTCCCTCTTTTCTCTCTCATCTATCACTTCACTTGCCTATCCATCAATAAAAAATGGACAAGTATAATATTTTCTAAGTTGGAAATTAAATCAATCAAATAGTTTTAATTAATAATTTATAATCAATTTAACAGCTTGGAATTTATTATATTTTCATGTAAATTTTGTGCTCGCAATTAAATATACCCTAAATATTAAATTATTTTTTGTACGCTTCATCCCAATCTTTCAGAACATTTACAAATATAACCCTGATCAATTTTATTGACACAATTCGTCCCCAACATTTTGAAATTAACAAATTCGTCATTTCCATCCATTTGGTGATTAAGGTCGTGTAAAACAACATATGTAACCATCTTCCCTGCTACAATTGTCACCATTTCCACCGTAAGAACAAACAAAGAAAGTTAAAAGAAAAAGGACAAATTGCACATGAGTGCCAAACCTTTCAATTTCTTCACCACAGTCTCACGCTTACAGAAAAGGCAAAATAAGGACCTTTGGACGAATTATATCTCGTTAGTTGTCCAAAAAATTAGGGGTAGACCTTCATTTGACCATTATTAATAAGGACAACTTTGTTCCTCCACATTTTCAAATTAAAATGATTTAAAGAAAAAGGAGGGAAACATTAATTAAAATTAAAGTATTAAAAATAATAAACAAAATAGAGATTTAAAAAAAAACCTTCATGTTTGTAAATTGTAACATTACATTGAGTAAGTTTTGTTGGTAATAAAATATAATTAAAAATAATTCAATACATTTTTGTTTGTAATGCTAAAAATAAATATTTTATAAATTATAAATCGACGGATATTTCTTAAATGAGTAAAGAAATAAAATTTTACAAAATGAATACTCGATATGAAAAATACGGTAAGAATTGAATGATAATTACAAACATATCTTATGTGCACGTGATTTTATAAACAAAACTATAAGAACAAAAAGATATCTCAAATTGACGAACTATTTCGTCTACTTATTCAAAATAATAATAATAATAAAGAACTTCATTTTGTGACATCTACAACTTCTCAGTGCTGGTCACTGATGAAGTCAAATGTGATAACTTTATCGTTACATTCATTGACAAATATGTAGCATGAAGAATTTAATCTTTGTTTGGGAAGTGTTTATAAACAATATACATTAACTTAAACTGTTTATAAACGCTTCCCAAACATGCTGTAAGATGAAAAACTCGCGTCAAGAAATCAAAGAGAGCATCCTAACAGAAAAAATGCGCGAAAGTAAACAGCACAATGCAACAACAATGCGATAGTCTATGTTCAAATCCACACTTTATAAACAAGATTCATCATGTTTGATATTGATACTGAGCAACACGATATAATAATATGTAGTAAGAGTTGTGCATATACAGAACCACGAGTGCGCATAGCAGTGAACATGGCGTCTAGGGCTGTTGCATAACCACAAATTACCCTAGAAGACGAGCATAGAACGGCCACGAAGGAATGCTTCAGTGAATAAATCCCTACACGTGATATATCATACCTACTTCGATCAGGCTAATATGAGGAATATGAAGAGCCACAGCCGGACCCCTGCAATTCTTACGAAGAAATGAGTAACCGATATCAATCACAAATTTCTTCAGGAATGAAGATGATCTTCTCGCCTTCACATAAGAGTGCCCTAGTATATAAGCAACACCGGCTTCTTTTGCCTGGATCAAGTCCAAAAGTTCATCCCTTACCGCAGGATCCATCCCGGGGTTATGTGGTACTTGAAACCTCGCTTGATGCCTTCTAACTTGTGGGTTCTCATCACCATAGGCAGATCTTAAACGTTGGAGAGTTAGAGATTTACTGCTTTGAATGGAATTGATCGAACCAAAATCCTCCGTCTCTGACACAATTAGAGTTGTGCTGGATTGAATACTGCGGGAGCTTATGACTGCCATTCTCCCGTCATATGATGCAGTGTCAGTGCTTGAAAACTGAGGCTCTACAGCTTCCATTTGGATAAACTCTGCTATACTTAATATTAGAAGGTTCTCAAAGTTCTCATCATCTTTCTGCAAGTCTTTGTACCCATATCTTACAATGCATCGATACATGCGATAGGGTCTGGGGCCGATGCGGCCAATGAGGAAGCGTTCCTCGGGCGAGACATAGGGCACTGGAACAGATTTTACACAAACAAACACCAAAACGTTATGAAAAGCGGGAAGATTTGTGACGAAATGGGAGAAAATAGCAGGTACTCCTGTCGCGAGCTCTGAGTATACAAGGCCTATCCCAGGCACACGGACAATGCCAAGGCTCGGGCCGAGGCCAAGGATCCATTTCATTGGCACTTTGTTGTATAGATCAAAGTTGTACTTCTTGCGAGTTCCATAGTTCCAAATAAACATGATGAACATAAAGACAAGAGATAGTACAAGGGACACCCATCCTCCATGAGGAACTTTTGTATATGCAGCTAATAGGTAAGCACCTTCAATCAACCAAAAGAAAAGGAGGAATGCAGTAGCGAGTATAGTACTTCTTTGCCATACAAAGACCATGACAAGTGCCATGAGGAAAGTCGTAATAAACATAACCGACATGCAAGCTAGGCCTGCAAAAAGAAGCTCGAGTGTAACAAAACGATGGATAAAAAATAAATAGATTTCAGAAGTGTGTTCCAAACAGAGAATCAAAATTGAAGAAACGCAGAGTTAAAGGAGAAAAAATGATATTTGTAAAGGAAGTATTCTATAACATAACCCTGACGGGTTGCTCAATTGGTCAGACCTTGAGTTTTCTTCCCAATGGTCACCAGTACGAGTCCCCTTAAGGCCACTGAGGTGAGTACCCGGCCATAAACTTCAGGGCCCCGTGGGATTAGTTAAGGTGCGCGCAAGCTGGTCTAAACATCCACGGTTATTAAAAAAATATATATATATTCTATAACACAAAAATTGAACCTCAACACTTCTAGTCAGTTTGGTCCTTTTATAGTAGAAGTATGAGGTAGCATAAGAAATGTGATTTATCTTATATAGTTTGAAGAAAAAGAAGATGCTACTGTTTCTGTCCTTGTAATCATAACCTGCTAATAAGACTGTGGTTCCTTCTGTTTGTGATAGCATATGTGCATATCTCATTTTAGTTACCAGTCACCATTTCCCATAATTGAAGACAAATCCTTTTCTCAATTTTTCTCTTTTATGCAATTTATTTTTCTTGCCTAAACAGTATGCAGAAAACAATAATTATCATTATCCAAGTTAATCATCCCCTATGGCAAGAAGGGATCATTTTATGTATGTAATTATCAATCACAAGTATGCATGATTTGAGCAAGCGGTATTTCCAGGAAAGACTACAGGTTAAATATGAATCTTTTTTTTTCCCCTCAACCTTCATTGGGAGAGAAGAGGAAGGAAGGGGCAACAACACGGAGCTTGAAATTTTAATCTTCCCTTGTGATGTGTTAGAAATTCAAAAGAAGAGATTAGCATCAATCAATGAAAATGGCATTAAAAAGTGATTAAATCTAGATTCATATAGTTTGTAAAGGAAAAATATATGAATCCACATATCAGGAGCCTTGATTTATAGAACTTTAAGTTAGGAGAAGAAGATTTATCAGAAAAGGCAAAAAAAATATTCCTTATATCAGTCAACATAATTGCTCTGTATTTCAGTTACTGCAACAGTACTTTATATGTTGAGACTTTCTCAGTAGCATCACTGCTCACAATAGACTGATATCTTCCAACGATGCTTTAAGTGATGTCACATGGTATTTTCAGTAAATTTTATATTATGATTGTAAATATTAGAACATTACACAATGCATACGAGACATTTATCCTATGAAAGATTAAAATCAAATAAATTATCTTATTATGATAAAAAAATGAAAGAATAATTCTATTGAAAATTTATGACTTACCATATGCATTTCCAATTGTAGTTATGTCGCGAAACCCAATAGCTATAGCAAGAGTAAGAATCATGAGGATCCAATTAATCTCTGGTATGTAAATCTGTCCACGTATATGTTTTGAGGTGTGCACAACCTTCACACGCGGGAAGCAACCAAGAGCATTACATTGCTTAACAATAGAGAATGTGGCCGAAATGATAGCCTGACTTGCAACAATAGCTGCGAGGGTGGCAATAATGAAGACAGGCCAAAATACACTATCTGCAAGGAATCCAATATTACGAGGTTAGAAAAAGAAAACCATGATATCAATCTCAACATAGCTGGAAACAAAACTAACCAGGAACCGAATCGTAGAAACTATTTGGGATTGAAGAAATATTTTTTGATAGAAAAGCAGCCTGGCCCATATATTGCATTACCAAGCAAGGGTATACGACGAATGCAAATGCAATCTGCACAAACAGAATAGTTTGTAATTATATGCTACTAGATAAACCACAGACAAGATTAGAATGGATTGTTATCTAACACTAATAGGTGTTCTCTCCACCCACAAACGAAGTACAGTCATGCGATTCACAACTCTACAAGATCTAGCAGGATAAAAAATATATATTCTAGGTCTCTAAGCTCATCAATCTAAGTATTACATTTTTACTATCCTAGCATAAAGGAACAAACATTGCATTCATATTATGCACATTCGCACCTGAATGTTTGCTACAGCTACAAAGATGTGGATTTACCCTTATAGAAAAAGCACTGAAATGGCCCAAATCTGCAAACATTGCCTCTGTGCCTGATAATCCACAAAATACATGCATTAGTTTCAAAACTCAAGCAATTTCTCAGTCATTAAGTTTAAATCATTTAGAAAGAGGCCGCCCATGTCTAAATCTAACAAAAGAAAAATGACTACAATGTTAATAAGGGACAGCTTCAGAATTTCATTTACCCGTTATTGAAAGGAGGACCCCTCCAAGTGAAATCCATCCATCCATACCAGTTTGACTAAAGAACTTGATGATATAGTATGGAGAAAGAGCCAACACGATTTTCGGGTTCCAGTGTATCGTATTATAAATCCCAATGGAAAAAATAGATATCAACCAGAGGAAAATGATGGGTGCAAAGAAGAAACCGACCTTCTGGGTTCCAACATGCTGCAAAGCAAATAGGCCGACCAATATGATGCAAGCAATGAACAGTACTTCACCTACAGATAGAATATTGTTTTGATAATCAAGACAATAAATGGGTCTAGAAAAATATAAGTACACAACAGTATTCAAAGCATCTATAACTCGAGCCTAATCAACAAAATACGCAGAACTGTACATACCCTGAGTTAAATTTGTTCCAGCAGCTTCAAGACCAGATACTGATGATAAAACTGCAATAAAATATATGTATACAATGGTTGTTAAGGGACTAAACAGAGCTTTTGTACAAGAACTGAAAGTAATAGCAAATAGAAAATAGCAAATGCACAAAAAAGTACATCAATAAGGGAAAGGAAAAAAAACAAAGGATCAATTGCATAACGAACTACTTAAAAATGGTTTTGGGTTAGAGTATTCTCCGTTGAAATGTTTCTGTTGTGTTCTTAATATAAATAACTACTTAAAGTAAGCACCATCATTTCGTCAAATGGGGAGAAAGATTTGGTTCATTTCTCTTCATGCTCAACCATAGACTATCTAAACATAAACTTCATGACTAGATATTAGCGATAGCACAAAATGAACACCCTTGTAAGTGTCACGTATAAAATGAACATTAACCCCTTGTTTGACAACCATTATTTCAAACTCTTTTTTCAACCACACATTCACACAATAAAATATTACGTACGTAAACCCAAAAAATTTCCCACTTTTTAATCACGCATTCTCCAAAAATTCAATATTAAAAACATTGTTTTTATCAAATAATGGCCACAAACAGGGCTAATATTGTCAAAGCACAATTTAGACTCGCCTAAGGTCATTATAGAAATAAATGGTCTTAAAGTTGTTTAACTTGGAATAATGCTCAACCCACAGTCCAAAACAGTCAATAATGAAGATAACATTAAATATCTTTGACCTGATCTCATTTGAACCACATCAACGATGATATTATCATACCTGAAATTGCAGGGGTAATTACACCATCACCTATTACCATACCAGCCCCTAGTAATACAACAAGCAATAGAAGTGTACGCAATTTCTTGTGTTTCTCGAGAAACCTCTTCAACGCTGAAGATGTCGAAGACTGTCCCGAGGGACCATATTTGTAAGCAGACAACTCCTCATCAGCTGCTTGTTGATTGGGGAGTAAACTGAATTTTGCATGTCTACAAAGCAAGGAGTAAAGAGCAAAAGTACCACCTGAGGTGATTGAAAATGGTGGTCAGAACTAGTGGGAAGTAAATATTTATTGGGTACTATTGTACGATAGAGTCGCTTTAGCATACCTTCACCATTATCATCGGCACTCAACAACATAAATATGTATTTCAGCAGAGGAATGAGAGTTAAGGTCCAAAATATTAATGAAAATGCACCAAATATTGCATCAGAAGTTTGATGATTCTGCAACTTCCCAACAAATATGCTTCTATAAACATAAAGAGGTGAAGTGCTCAGATCTCCATATACGACCCCAAACCTTTGGTATCCTAACACTAGAGCGCTGGGAAGATTCTCCAAACAAAACTGCAAGTTAGCAACTATGTACTTCAGTACACTTTGAATTATTAGCACAAATTCATGCAATGTGTACACTCTTTTTTTTTATGTTTTTGTTTCCTTTTTCTGTTGAAATGAAGTGTGTCTATACTGAAAGTTCTTTTATTTGGCACCCTGCGAGGCCAGACACAGTTTTATAATTTCGGAAAACCAAGAGAATAAATTATATTTAGGGTTCAGAACATTTAGACCAGAAAGCCTCCCGAATACTGAACAATTTTTGCGCACCTCGTGCTGAAACTGAGAGACCCTAAGAACCGATAAAATTGGTGACAGCGGTTTTAGGCCCTACATCTTGGAGTCAATCCCAAGCAATTTTTGGCATACTTGTTTTATGTTATCCTGCTATGCCTTCTTTCAGCTTTATAAACTTTTCAGTTGTCACCCAGCTACTTTCAGCTATATAAAACGTGATTCCTGAAGGAAGCAAATAGAGTAATCCATACCTTCGAGGTTAACCTTCTTTTGCCCCTATTTGATTCTTGACCCAAACCCACCGCCCCTGGAGTTGGCAAGTAATTGCAGTCTTCATTGCGGTCCATGTCAATTTGATTCATCTACTTACCTGCCAAAATGTTGGTTTATTGATTTTTATAGGCCCTTCTGAATGCAACTATTGTCGAGAAGCCAACTGAACTGGCATTCCAGCATCCTTAGGGAAAAATGAAGGATTGTGACATTTCCAGTGAATTTAAAATCTGCACTCCACAAAAAGGTCAATTTGAGCTACTTATAGCCTTGGAAGAAAATTTTGCACAACATGAATAGCCTGGTGCTAATATACACTGCTAGACCGAATGCATGAAGGTAAGAATATGGTTAAAAACTGCCACCCTTAACGTAGTACAACAAAAGAACTTAGAATGGATCGACTTCATAAACTAACAGATTGAAGTTAAAGAACCAAGAAAACACTAATGGCATCTTTGCCAGTTCAAAGTATGAAGGCCTCAAATGGACATAATGGAAGCCTTTCATCTCAATCGTTAAAATATCTCAAAGAAGGGAAAAAAAAACATATTAATGGTTATGTAAGCACATGTTGTGCTAAGATTAAAGAGTTCACTAATATGTAAAATATTAAATAAGTTAGTTTAAGAATAAATAATTATTTTGAGTTGAAGTTGGAATAAGTAACTAATTTTGTCCGTGAGGTAAGATTTACTTCATTCAAGTATCATCTGTTTACATAAACGTATCCAAACATGTTTCAAACAAATTAACCTTTTGATTTTCCTTTAAACTTAGCCAAATATACTTGTAATCCATTCTTTATTTGACAAAAGAACACGCATATCAACCAGTACTTTTTCAGTTATCCATTTCAGAGCTTTCATAAGCATAAATCCATCAAAACAAATATTTGCCATTCATCGAAATTGAATAATTACTATTTCAGATCATACGATCCAGCTTTAGTGACATATATATTCCCAGAGATCCAGTTAACAGCAAGAAAAACAAATATTTGCCATTCATCGAAATTATATATACGAGAGCGTTTCAGTAACGACAATATCCTCATGAATCCAGTTTACAGTAGAAACAAAGTAAACCATTTATTAGCTCAAAATCAAACAAACAAATCTCATTCCACATCATAAAGTAGAAAAAGGTAATTACCTTTACAGTCCCGAACAGAAATTGGAACCTATAGCAATCAAAATCGAAAAAAACCAAATTCAATTTAACATAAAATACGGATACCTGTGAAATGCGACTACGCATAGAAAATAAAAATCCTAAATCCTAATAAATTAATGAATTGGAAAAAATAAAAAATAAAATCCAACCTTTTCACCTCCATCAGTAATGGGGCCGGGGGCTCTAAACGCATCATGTTTAAATTCTTAATAAACAACATGCAAATAAATTATTGAAAATATGTTGCGTATTACTGCTAGCTGTTTATTGAAAATAATTTGCAGATTGGATTTTTTAATATACGCGTGGAGGATTCAAATTTCTTAATGTTATATTGGGATAACAACAAAATTTAGGTTATGTCACAACGCACGTTTTTGTTGGGTTTCTTTGACGGGTCAAATCGAATCGACAATCCAAGTTTATATTAAGTTTGACTATAAGTTAAAATTTTCATTTTTATTTTTTTACTAATTTTTAATCATATATTCTTTAATGAAATAATATTTTTCATCACATTAATAATTTTTTCTTATTTTCTAATTTTACATTCTCCAACAATCTACTATTTAAAAATACATTCTTTCAAAATAACGTGGCTCAAACACACCCTTAAATTTTTTATTCATTATTCCTTGAACTTAGATTCGTGAAAGCACCTTCGGTTGAGTTTTCCAGGTCTAATACACTAAACGATTTACTCATTAAACTTTAAACTACGCTCAAACGTTGTCGATTTGCTGTTCCCCTCACTTGGCAAATGAGACGAATAAAAAAAATTATAGCTCAAACTTTGTCAATTTGCCGTTCCCCTCCCTTGTCAAATGAGACGAATAAAAAAATTACAACTCGATCAAATTATTCAAATAAAATATTTCATTACATTATTTACTCAACTTATATTATGATCATGATTTACTC
>CAIGRL010112244.1:0-18235 GCA_903798325.1 Fraxinus xanthoxyloides
TCGAAATCTACGAAACCTAGGTTATGTCTCTCTTTGATCACGCCTAAATTTCTCTTTCTCGAGTGCCGAAATATATGAATTAATTCATTCAGCTAGAGGCCAACTAATTGAACACAGGTTGTACATAACACAAATAAATTAACATAAAATTCCAAAAGAGCTAAATATATAGAAATCAAACATGTCTTAAGTCGATTACATCAAATCCTACTTCTAAAGTTTTAGTTCATAATTAAGAAAATTAATATCATTGAATTAAACATAAATATCATGGATAAGAAGAAATGACTTAGAAAAACTATTCGTTGCCGCTTGATTTCTTCTCCCAATTGTGTCAACCCCTTCTTTCTCAGATGATTTCTTCAAGGTCTTGTCTTCAATCTTCCTCCTTCTAGCCATCAAAATCCCCCTCTTTTAGGGTCTTCAAATATGTATTTATAGCTCCCCAAAATTACAAGTCGAATTGGAAGTGGACCGGGCGGAAAAACTTTTAAAATTTCTTTTTTTCTTGTACCCAGGGAAGCAGCACTGTGGCACCATGATTTCTTCTCTGCTGGCACCCAAGGCTAGCACCGCGGTGCTAGATCTTGCTTCATCTTCTGATTTTTTTTCTTCTTTACTTAATTTGCTTATCTTTTGGCCTCATTTCCACTTCATTTTTCTCTTCCCTCATCTCCAATCCATGCCTCCTCCCATGATCATTATTTTAGCTCCATTCCAAGCTTCGAACCACTTCATTTTCATCCAAATTGTCTAACTACAAAACAACACCAAAACACACATCAAAAGGCTCAAAAGTGCTCAAGAACAAACCAAAGATTACGATTTAAAGTAACTTGTCTAATGAGTTAATTACACTCATCAAACACCTCCCAAACTTAGTTCTTTATTTGTCCTCGAGCAAACACAAAACAACACAAAAAATTGCTAACTAACACATATAAAAAGTATACCAACACAAAGACTCAAATTAGCTATTTAGCTGGCTAGATTGTTTTTATGGCTCAGCGTTGAGAATATGATATCGAATACATGAACTATTTCAAAGTCATAGTACCAAAGTTAGATTTCTACATTTCCAATGCAAAACATGTGTGGAGAGGAACCATATACAATGTTGTACATTCATAAGTTTATTCAATTCCCGACCTTAAAAGTCTCTTATCTCCTTACTCCGTTCGTGGAAATCGCACACCCCAAACTTATTTTTTTTTCACTCTCTTTGCTTTCGAGGCAAAATCTATGGTTTGCTAATATTATTCATTACCCTATCTATTTCAGGTAGTTGTCACTAAATACAGTTCAACATATTAGTAAATGAGGATTATCCTATTTTCGACTGCTTCAACCTCCAAGAATCAACTAAGTTACAAACCTCTTGTCAATGGCTTAATCCTCTAAAATGAGTGTTCGGGCTAATCAAGATATATAGTGCATATTTTGTTTTATGCACCTACTTTTTCAGCTATAAGTATTTTTTAATAATCCTTTGTGCAGACATATATCCATTAAACTTTCTAAATGACCCCATAGCGAGCTTTAGGCTGATGACTCCCATCAGATGACTTTAGAGCATTAGGTTGTAAACCCTTGTAGGCCTATTTACTCGAGTCATAAAGGCTACGAATAGATGTTCACAATGAAATTATTATAGTCGTCCATTTTTTTACCACGATCAGTGCAATGTCCTTTATTAAATACTCATTTTCAAAAATTTGACCCCTAACTTAAGGTTTTCACCCAATTTTCATCATATTGATCTCAACAGTTCACACAAATTTTAGTACACATGGAATCCACATCTACATCCATGTTTTTTTACAACAGTTCTACTATTCAAACTATCCTACATTTGGTTATGGCATGCGAATTTTTTTTGAGGTTGTTTGGATCACGCTTCTAAGGTCACTAATTTCACCTATATCATTTATGAATCGACCTATTCATGTCCAACGTTATACTCACGTGTATTTATATCACAATTGTTTGTAAGGATAAGTAAGACTTTAACTCAAGCACATAACTTATTCATAACTCACAACCGACTTATGTTCCCAAGTCTATGTATCATTGCTAACAATGTCATCCAACCCACACAAGCATGAGAAAATAATTTTATTTATTTTTATTTTTTTACATAACTTCGCAACACAAAAAAACAAAAACGACACAAAATAATAGACACACAAAAACAAAAATAGTTAACCTCCCAAAATTTAATAACACGGTGTCCTCATTGTGAAAATGAATGAAAAAAGGAGAGAATACCTCAGTGAGGGCATTAGATGCCCTCACCGTCGTCCAGTGCAACTGGAGGGTGGGAGTGAGATGGTAACATTGGTGGTAGAGGAAATGTAATCTCGGGATGTGCAGAGGCTATGGCTGCAATGCAATCATTTTGATATTGAAATTAGCTGTACATGGAGTTTTGTAGTTGGTCCTAGGGATGGCAAAAAGGTTCGTCGGCTTGGGCGGTTCAGACTCGACTTGGAAAAAGCCTGTGCCGGGCCCGACCATTTTGGGACGTCGACCTGAGCCTGGGCCGGCCCATGTGGCTCGACGAGCCACACTGGCCGACCGTGTTTAGCTCGTATAAAAAAACTTAAATTTCAATTTAAAGCAGGCAACTTTAGCTAGGCAGGCAAAATTGTATGCAGAAGCAGAATTTCTTTCTATAGAGAAGGCATCTAAAATTTAAAAAAAAAACTAAGTCAGCTCAGCCGCTTTGGTCGAGCCACATTTTTTTCGTCGGGTTCGGCTTGGGCCCAAAAAAGCTCGAGCCGAGCCCGAGCTTTTTTTTTTGCTCGAGCTTGGCTTGGCTTGGCTTGTTGACATAGCTAGTTGGTCCATTCATTCTTGCATGCTATCATGCCAATGGGTCATGCACAAGTCCATTCTCTTAAGCCGCCTAAGTATATTCCATGTATGGTCATCAGTTTGTAAAAATGGAGGAGTATGTGCAGTTGGTTGCGATGGTTGAGATGAACTGGCCTTGCGTCAATGCACCTCTAGCTTATCCCGGAGATCCCGTGTGAGTGGTGGTTTAAGGTGTAATACTTCATCAGATTCCGGCGTGGCGACACCCACTTGGACAATAGATCATGTATCAGAGATGGATGTCCTAAATTACCGGTGGCAGGCCTTGCTACGATGTGTGGGATGCTATTTTGAATGACCTTGTGCACATCTATAGAGTGTCCCATCTGGATGGCGTAATTCAATGTAGCTCGTTCTCTTGTCACCTCATTGACGTTGCTACTGGGAATTCATTTGATAGATATAAAGTGATGCCAAATTCTACAATTGACTGTCAACCCGACGACGGGAAAGTTAGTCACATCACTTGCATTAAGTTCCCATTCAGTGCCTTCGCGAGCTAGTATGTGAATCAAGCTATTCGGGTAAACTCCCTCATCCTGTGATTTGGAATAGTCACCATTGGGTATATCCTGTGTGTGGTAGAATGTGTTGATAGAGACAATGTCAAATTTAACCCAACGACCACACATAAACACTTTGAAGTCCTCATGTTCTTTAGCATTTGCATAGAATTCCTTTACTAGAGGGATGGAACAAGCCTGAGGTTGCAAAGCAAAAGTTTTCCATCCCAAATTTTGAATTTGTTCCGGTAATAGTTTTTCAAAACCTCTCTCTCCGGGATGTAATTCGGGTATACCAACGAATGTCAATATCTTTCTTCCATCGCGACACTTACAAAACGCTATCGATCATAATTACCAGTAGAAGACAATGATTCCGTGACCTTAGATTTCTTTTTCTAAGGCATGGGGAATTACCTCACTGTAAGATCACATTTAGGAGAGAAGTGTATACCAAATTAGACCAACAATTGAGGGCTAAGTAGCAATTTCAAAGTTACAAAGGTAAAATTGTTACAAAAATTCATGTAGACAGTTTTGCAAACACCTTGTAGGCAATAACCCCAAGCAAACATGTATCAACCATTTATATTCTCCATACCAACCCAATCATCCAAAATACTCCAAATCAACACAAAATCTAGGAATCCCTACCAAAAGCAAAGAAATTCAATAGAAGAGATGTAGAAAACATAGTAAAGTGCTTACCTTGTGTTGTAGGACTATCCACATTCAATTAGCTTAGTCAAGAGGGCGAACATGAATAAACAAGTGGTAAAAGGATGTGGAATAAGAAACTAGATACGGGAAGGGGAAAATCTAGATGTTGAGTGAAAACTAGGGTTAAGGGGAGTGGGGGAAGGGAAGAGAGGAGATAAATAAATAAAATAAAAAGGAAGGCTTCCCTCATTTTTTTCATTAGGCCGAACGCCGCAGTGCTTGACTCACTGCAAAAAAAGATTAATTTTTTTTATATACATGCTATTAACATGCGATTTTTTTACTTACCTCTGACATAACCCATCCCCATTTCCAATCTAGGGTCGATGCATTCATTCTTAAAATTGTACCTAAAAACAAAAATAAACAACATTACTAATAATTTAGATAATGAATTAAAATATAAGGAGTAGAACTTGGGTTGCCTCGCAAGAAGCACTTATTTAATATCATTAGTTAGACGTAGATGTGGATTTAGATTGATTCTATGAGGGTAATTTTGTCCACATCTCGACCTTCCACTCCATAGTAATGTTTGAGGCGTTGTCCATTTACTTGGAATGTGGATCCATCCTTGATTACCAGTTCCACTGAACCTTAAGGAAATACTTTACGAATTACAAATGGTCCCGACCACCGTGATTTAAGCTTTCCAGGAAAGAGTTTCAAATGAGAATTGAATAAAATGACTTGTTCTCCTGACTTGAATTCCCTCCTTAGGATCCTCTTGTCATGCCACAGCTTTGTTCGTTCTTTGTATATCTTTACATTCTCATAGGCATCATTCTGGAATTCCTCTAATTCATCAAGTTGCAACAAACATTGTGGACCAACTAATTTCATGTCCAAATTTAACTTCTTCATAGCCCAATAATCTTGATGATCTAGTTCAACCGGCAGATGACATGCCTTCTTGAATACCAGACAGTAGTGTGACACTCTAATTGGTGTTTTAAACGCTGTTCGATATGCCCAAAGAGCATCATCTAGCTTGTGAGACCAGTCCTTACGGTTGGTGTTCACTGTCTTCTCCAAAATCTGTTTAATCTCTCTGTTGGATACCTCTGCTTGCCCATTTGATTGGGGGTGATAGCCAAGTATCAATTTGTACCTGACATTATATTTAGCCAAAAGGGAATTGAGAAGTTTATTACAAAAATGCGTACCTTCATCACTTAGTATTGCCCTAGGTGTGCCAAACTAATTGAAGATACTATTCTGTAGAAACTTCAAAACTACCTTTGCATCATTAGTTGGTGTAGCAATGGGTTCAACCTATTTAGTACATAGTCTGCTGCTAGAAGAATATATACCTGGCCGAAGGATGGTAGAAAAGGACCCATGAAATCTATGCCCCATACATCAAACACTTCTACCTTAAGTATATTGGTTAACGATAGTTCGTGATGCCTCGAAATGTTCCTCGTATTTTGACAATGATCACATGTTTTCACAAAAGCATAACAATCCTGGAACAAAGTTAGCTAGTAAAATCCAGATTGTAGTATCTTGGAAGCAGTACGTGTAGAACCTAAATAACCTCCATAAGGCGATGAATGACAATGCTCCATGATTGATTTTTTCTCTTTCATAGGGACACACCTCCTAATTATTCTATCAGCTTATCTCTTGAAAAGTAATGGATCGTCCCACAAATATGACTTGACATCATGAAGGAATTTCTTCTTTTGATGGTTAGTCAAGTCATTGCAATTCTCTGCATGCTACATAGTTAACATAGTTAACAAAGTATGCATACCATGGAGTCCTTGATGAAATTGCTAAAAAAAGATCATCAGGAAAAGTCTCTAGAATTTGACTATTATCCACCACTTTTTCATTCTCCAACCGTGAGAGATGATTTGCAACAACGTTCTCAATGCATTTCTTGTCCCGAATCTCTACATCAAACTCTTGTAATATCAAGACCCACCTGATTAAACATGGCTTGGCATCTTTCTTTTCAAATAGATATCGGATAGCAGCATGATCTTTGAAAATGATTACTTTGGTGCCAATTAGATATGATCTGAATTTGTCGCATGCAAAGACTACTGCTAGCATTTCTTTCTCTGTTGTAGGGTAATTCAGTTGAGCTCCATTCAGGGTCTTGCTGGCATAGTGAATTGCTCGGAATATCTTTTCACACCTTTTCCCTAGCACTGCCCCAACTGCGTAATCACTGGCGTTACACATTATTTCAAATGGATGACCCCAATTCGGCGTTATCATCGCTAGAGCTGTAACTATTTTTTCTTTTATAGCTTCAAATGCTTTCACGCAATCTTCATCAAGCACGAATGTAGTGTCCAAGAGGTTGCATAAAGATTTAGCTACCTTTGAGAAGTCTTTAATGAATCTCCTGTAAAACCCAACATGCCCCCAGAAACTCCGAATACCTTTGACATTGGTGGGTGGTAGTAGTTTTTCTGTTGTATCAATTTTAGCCTTGTCAACTTCAAGTCCCCTTGCTAAAACATGGTGGCCTAGTACAATACCTTCTTGTACCATAAAATGACATTTCTCCCAATTTTGAACTAAGCTCTTTTCCTTACAATGTTGCAATACCAAGGAGAGATTGTGAAGGCAGTTGTCAAAAGAAGTACCAAATACAGAAAAATCGCCCATAAATACCTTCATTATGTCCTCTACCATGTTTTCAAAGATCACCATCACGTACATTTGAAAAGTGGCTGGTGCATTGTATAACCCGAACGGCATCCGTTTGTAGGCAAAAGTCCCATAAGGACATGTGAATGTTGTATTTTCCTGATCTTCTAGTGCTATTGCAATCTAATTGTAGCTCGAGTAGCCATCAAGAAAATAGTAGTGGAAGTAGCCTGCTAATCTGTCCAGCATTTGACCTGTTATTCTGTCTTTCTTTGGCACCACTTGTACTTGGCTGACTCATTCATTGTCTGAGATGACACATATAATCCCTACCATTAGTTACTTCAATATTTCTGCCTGAACCACCTTTTTCATTGCTGGGTTTAGTCTTCTCTGATGTCCAATGGATGGCCTATAAGAGTCCTCCATGAGGATTTTATGCATGCAAATTGTAGGACTTATCCTTTGATATAAGCTATCGACCAACCCAATGCTGCACTGTGTTTTCTCAATACTCTTAATAGCCTATCTTCTTCATCCGTGGTGAGTGAGGACGAAACTATCACTGGAAATGTAGAATTTTGCTCCAAAAATGCATATCGAATGTGATTTGATAGTTGCTTCAACTCAACTTTACTGTTTTCATTACCCTTGCTATCATTTGACCCCGTTGACTATTGAATATCTTCGTTCCATGATGGATCATGTTCAATTTGTGAAAACTCAATAGCTAGTATGCAATCTACTAAGTCCTTACTCCCTGTGTACTCTCCAGAGGTGTTAATGTCATCCTTTATTGTACTAAACATCATACAATTCTCCAAGGGGTCTACAATGAATAATTTCTCTTCTATACTGCAGACTCAATGATGTCAATTTTGTGGCAAGTGTTGGCATCATCTGGAAACTTCATTGCTTGGTAGATATTGAACATCACTTCCTCATCATTCACTCTCAATGTTAACTGACCTCCTTGTACATCAATTAAAGCCCTTCCTGTTGCTAAAAATGGTCTACCCAAAATCAACGGAATTCCCCGATCTTCCTCCATGTCCAATACAACGAAGTTAGTCGGGAAGATAAATTTGTCAACTTTAACTAAAAAATATCCAATGATCCCTCATGGATATGTAAGTGATCGATCAACTAGCTACAGGGTTACTGTTGTCGGTCTTACTTCCCCAAGACCCAACTTCTTGAAAACTGATAAAGGCACCAGGTTGATACTTGGTCTAAGATCACAATGCATTTTCAAACGAAGAGCCTCCAATGGTGCAGGGAATAGTGAAACTACTCGGATCTTTTCTCTTCTGAGGTAATTTCTTTTGAAGAATAGCGCTGCATTCCTCTGTCAACTTTACTATTTCATATTCTTCCAGCTTCATCTTCTTTGACATTACCCCCTTCATGAATTTGGCATAGCTGGGCATCTATTCCAAAGCATCTACAAAGGGAATATTTATATGAATTTTCTTGAAAATTTCTAAAAATTTAGAAAATTGTGCATCAAATTTCTTTTTTGGAAACATTGTGGAAAAGTGAGTGCTGGCTTGATGATCAGTGGATGATCAGGGAATGATATGGAGTAAGACTTGTGAGCCTTCTATGCTTCTTCAGCCTCTTGTTCAGCTACTACTTGATCTGCCTCTGTATCAAGTGTATGATTTGTTATTTTTTCGGGCATACTCTCTCCAATCTGTCCCACTCCTTAGTATAATGGCCTTACAATGTTCATTTGAGTTGATTTCTGTATCACTAGAAAACTCTTCCTGTTGTTGAGACTTCATTGATGTTGCCAATTGTCCAATCTGAACATCTAGATTTTTTATTGTGGCTCCCATGTTCGACAACATGTGTTTCAATGTTATCTAAACGTGTCTCATCCTTGTTGAGTCGCGATCTTGTCTCCGAAATGAATGTTCCAAGTATGTTGAGCCCAGGTGGAGGTTGGAGTGTGTTCCTATTATTGCCATATCATAAATTCTTGTTATTCTTCAGCGCTGGATGATAGTGATTTGAAAATAGTTTCCTCTCTGATTGTAGTTCCTGCTATTGACATATTGAGCTTGTTCATTCTCTATCTGTGTCTATTGATGAGATGATGAAGCAGCCATAACTAAATTCGATTTCTATTGATTTCCTTAAGTGGTAAATTCAGCTATCTGATTAGTATGTGATGAGACCTAAGCTGCTAATGCCGTGATGGGGTCTACTTCATGAAGTCTCACCATTTTTTTAACGCTTGATCTCTCACTCGGCCATTGATAACTATTTGCAGCTATGTCATCCAACAATGAGTATGCAACATCTGTCGTTTTAGCCGTTAGAGTGCCTCCTACAGCTACATCTACTATGGTTCTAGTCCGCCCATTTAACTCGTAGAAAATCTCAATATGCATCCAACTCTGGAAACCATGTTGAGGACATCTTCTAAACAAGTCCTTGAATCTTTCCCAAGCTTTATAGAATGGTTCGAAGTCAGATGGTCTGAATTAACCAATCTCGCTTCGAAGTTGAGCTAATTTGAAAAGTGGAAAGTACTTGTTCAGGAATTTTTGAGCTAAAGCATCCTAAGTTGTAATTGACCTGTATGGTATTGACTGGAACCAAACTTTTGCCTTATCCAGAAAGAGAATAGGCGAAGCTTAATAGCCTCATCGGTAACTCCATTCATCTTCACCGTATCACATATTTCTAGGAAAGATCTCAAATGACTATTTGATCTTCTATTGCAGCTCATCTAAACTGATTCTACTATACCATGTGTTTAGCCCTGGCTTCAGTTCGAAGTTGTTTGCAGCTATAGCAGGGCGTGTGATGCCGAAATAGTTTTCATTGATGATAGATCTAACATAGTCCTGAATAGCTCTTTGTTGATTATCTCGATTTTCTGTTCTTGCTTCATGTTTAGCCATTACTTTACGTTCGTCTCTCTGTATACCCATTAGATATCGAAATGTACGTTCTGGTTTAGGATCAACAAGCAATAGGTTGATGTTTCTTGCCCTTCGCATAAATAGCTGAAATTAAAATTACAGAAGCTATTAAAAATAGAAATGAAAGGAATGAAACTTGAAATAAAAATTCTAAATTAAAATAGAAACTTAATAGTAATAATATCAATAGAATTCAAATAAATCAATCCCCAACAATGACACCAAAAACTTGTCACACGTTTTATGCAATGTGAAAATACCGTAAGTGTACGGTATCAAGTTTTGTAATATAGTGATGAAATGGAAAATGTCGAACCCACAAGGATTGATACTTGATTTCTACCGAGTATTGTAATTGTTTAATTTTCACTTTATTTAAATGATCAAAATTGAATCAATATTGTGATTTTAATCTAATGTAGATAGACTAAAATTGGCAAGTCAACGAAGCAAACTTTAAAGAAGTTATCAAATCATGAAAGCCTAGGGAATGATTTCATCATACTTTCGACAATGCTTTTCAACCTATATAACGTTAATTCAATAAGTTTTTTCTTAATTTGTAGGCAAGAACCTTAATGTAATTCTATTTCCCCTCTCGAGTGCCGAATATAGCTTATCTCTATAATTGAATTCCAATATCTCTATTTCGGATTAAATGTATAGAAATTTTAATGTACGTGGTTCTTGATTTAGACAAGCCTTTAAGATTTGTACTTTTTCTAGAAATCTACGAAACCTAAGTTATGTTGTTCTTTGATCACTCCTAAATTTCTCTCTCTCGAGTGCCAAAATTTATGCATTAATTCATCCAGCTAGTAGCCAATTAATTGAACACATTAAACACAAACAACACAAATAAATTAACAGAAAACCCAAAAGAGCTAAATATATAGGAATCAAACTGTCACAAGTTGATTACATCAAACCCTAGTTCTAAAGTTTTAGTTCGTAATTAAGAAAATTGACATTATTGAATAAAACAAGAATTGCACGGATAAGAAGTAAAGATTTAGAAAAACTATTTGTTGCCGCTTGATTTCTTCTCCCAATTATGTCAATCCCCTCTTTCTCAATTGATCTCTTCAAGGCTTTGTCTTCAATCTTCCTCTTTCTTCTAGCCATCAAAATCCCCTCTTTTAGGTCTTCAAATATGTATTTATAGCTCCCCAAAATTACAAGTCGAATTGGAGGTGGACCGGACTGAAAACTTTTAAAATTTCTTTTTTACTTGTACCCAGGAAGCTACATCACGACGCCTGCTGTCCCGTTTTTTTGCTGCAGCACCAGCCGTTCTGCCCCTTTTTCACAATTACAATTCTGCTTCCTCTTCAGATTGTTTTTCTTCTTTACTTAACTTGCTCATCTTTTGGCCTCCTTTCCACTGCATTCTTCTCTTCCCTCATCTCCAATCCATGCCTCTTTCGATGATCATTATTTTAGCTCCATTCGAAGCTTCAAACCACTCCATTTTCATCCAAGTTGTCTTACTACAAAACAACACGAAAACATACATCAAAACGCTCAAAAGTGCTCAAGAACAAACGAAATACTATGATTTAAAGGAAATTGTTTAATGAGTTAATTACACTCATCATTGTTATAACATATCGAAAAGTAATACTTCTACATGGTTTGTTAAGTGGAGATAATTATTGTGAAGAATGTCTATATGAGGCTATTACTTATGAATGCCTATTTCTTTTAAGACTTTTTTTTGCTACACTTCTCAGACTTTGCAATCATAACAATCCAAAGTTCCTATGGAATAAATTCAAAGTTTATATGATTGATGATTATATGCATGAAAATATACATATGGAGGTTGCTGAGGTAAATGCTCTACAAGATATCGGTTCTATTTTAGCATCATTAGGTAAAAATATAAATGACTATGGGTTAGTATCGTTCGATCTAAATATAGATGAAAATGAAAGATTGAGAAGAATGGTTATAGAAGAGACAATAAATTTAGATACTCAAGGGGGTTATGCTTGTAAAACTACGTTAAATAATGAACAATAGTTTGCATATGATACAATTATGGACAAAGTCAAGTCGGAATCATGAGGCACTTTCTTTATTGATGGACTAGGTAGAACAAGCAAATTTTTTTATACAAAGCACTCTTAGTTGGTGTAAGATCACAAAGTTTAATTGCCTTGGCAACTGCATCCTTTAGAGTATCTTCATCTTTATTACCAAGAGGTCGAACGCTCATTCAAGATTTAAAAATCCTTTGGAAACAATTGGTGCAATTATTCGTCCTGTTAGCAAGCAATTAGCATTGAGAACTTTGTTTAAAATGTCTAGGTTACTAATTTGGGATAAAGCACCTATGGTAAATCGTTGTACTGTTGAAGCTTTAGATAAAATACTTAGAGATATTACCGATTGTAATTTGCCTTTCGGTGGGAAAGTTATAGTTCTCGGAGGAGATTTTCGCCAAACTTTACCAATAGTACCGAGAGGAAAAAAAAAGACATTATGAAGGCTAGCTTAGTTTTCTCTGACTTATGGCCTTTGTATTCACATCTACCGTTGGTTGAAAACATGCGAGCAAAATTGGATCCCACATTTTCTAATTATTTGCTTAGAGTTGGAANATAAAGCACCTATGGTAAATCGTTGTACTGTTGAAGCTTTAGATAAAATACTTAGAGATATTACCGATTGTAATTTGCCTTTCGGTGGGAAAGTTATAGTTCTCGGAGGAGATTTTCGCCAAACTTTACCAATAGTACCGAGAGGAAAAAAAAAGACATTATGAAGGCTAGCTTAGTTTTCTCTGACTTATGGCCTTTGTATTTACATTTACCATTAATTCAGAATATTAGAACAAAATTAGATCCTACATTTAGTGATTATTTGCTTAAAACTAGAAATGGAACAGAGCAAGAGCATAATTGTAAGTGCATTAAACTTCCAAATATTATAATTTTGCCATTAGAGGATGAGATTACGTCTTTAAAAAATTTAATACATTATGTTTTTCCAAATATAGAAGCATATACTGAAAATTTACATATGGTTAATCGAGTTATTCTTACGCCCAAAAAATGACAGTGTTAATCATATTAATAAAATTTTATTGGAACAAAATCATATTATAGTTTCGTTGAAGCAATCGATTAATCATAACAGAGCTTACAAGAAGACTTGTTGAATAGTTTGACTTTAGTATACTGCCACACAAATTAAACCTTAAAGTAAACTGTCCTGTGATATTATTGGGAAATATTAATTCTTCCAAACGATTATGTAATAAGACACGTCTTACTTGTCGAAAATTTGAGAAGAATGTAATTCTAGCTGAAATTTCCACCAGTGAGTATTCTAGAAAGTATATTTTCTTATCGAGGATCCCTTTTATACCTATTAAAAGTGATCAAAGCTGAATTTTCAATTAGGCTATGCTTTGCAATGACATAACTAAAGCACAAGGTCAAACACCAGATTTTGTTGGCATATATCTTCGAGAACCTTTTTATCTCATGATCAACTTTATGTAGCATTATCATGAGTAAAAAGTAGTATGTCTATAAAAGTTCTATTGAAGCCATCAGACTCAAATAATTTACACAATAAATGTACTCAAAATGTTGTATACAAAGAAATTCTTTCGCTTATACATTCATAAATGTCAAACATATCCATGAACATTTATTCATGTTCTAGAACAATCCCATTTCTCGAACATTGAATTCATAAATATAATAAAAAATCAGAAATAAGTTATGAAAACTGGGCAAACATACCCAAGATACGAGGATTCTTTTGACAAGTGTTTTATATTTTCTTATATGTTATTGCATTTGGTACTTCAATCTGTTATTTATTTTGTAAGTCATAACCTGATTTATTAGTCAAATAACTCATTGTTGAACTGAAGCCTTACCAATTTTCAGTAAGTCTGACTACGTATAGTAATTAGCCTGATATGATACAGGTAAATCTTTCACTAATACTAATGGATGTCTTTCCTATATATGGTGAGTTTGGGAAACATGCATATTTTCTTTAGTTATTACTTTTTTGTATTTGTTGAAATCAAAATAATTTCATTGCCTCATTCCTTCGCACTATAGGTTGCTATCTTAAGGACAATTTTGGAAGAAATCTCTAAGTCATCAAAAGTGATGCATGTCATTCATAATAGGTATGATTGATTGGTTTAATGGATTAACTTGACTTTAATGACTCTTCAGTAAGTGCCTCAACTCTTTGTTAATGGTGTTGTCAGAGCTTTCAACAAGCACTCCTCCTGCTTGTCTCACCATTCTCTTCCAGGCGGTTTAATTTTAATATTATTTTTTGTCTAAAATATGTTCTTTTCTTCATTCGTCAGAAAAATGTAGATCACAAAGAAATTAGTACTATTTTCACTATTCAATGAGTTGAATTATAGATCATGCACTACTCTGTTAATGTTTACATATGAAAATCCGAAAATGCTATGCACACTGAAATTTGTTGGATCAACTTCTTCCTCAGCTCAATTATTTATTTCAAGTATTATCTATGCATTTTCCCAATTATTATTTGCTTTATTTATTACTATTTTATGTTTTGTCAATCCATTCATACTTCGAGAGTGATGATACGTGTGGAGAAAATGGCACAATGATGTTAGGCCATTGATTGACTATTGGGCTGAAATAGCTGGCTGTTGGGCTGGACCTTAATGTATTTGTTGAAGTCTCCTACTTTGGTTTGGAGAAAAACGTGTTTCCATATCTGCTCTTTGGCTGGATGCATTTTTACTAATACTTGGATTGCTTGAGATGTCGCCAAGTGCCACCCCACGCACCGTTGGATGGAGACCTTCTGGAGACTTCTCTTAAAGTCTAGGGTTGGGGCCTTTTGAACGAGACTTTTCATTTGCATTCTCTCATACTATCAAGAAACTCTCTGACTGCTCTTCTGTCCTCTTCGTTCTTGTACTCTGAAATTAGATCTCTTGTAAATCGAGTGTTAACTAGCTTATGTACATATCTTGAGTGATTTGTATCCTTGAGTAGATTCGTGTGTTCGGTTTGAGAGAGTTTCTTACTATGAAGATTCTTATGTGATTCTTGTTGAGTGTCTTTGTGTATTGATGAACGAACTTTGATCCTTGGTTAATAAAATGATCTTTCCCGATTGGCGAAAGCTCAAAAGCGGATGAGGAATTTTATTCCGAACATCTTGCCTTAGGGCGAAAAATCTTGCTTTACAGTTTTTTTGTTATTTTGCACCTTTACTTTTGTTGTTTGTTATTTGACAATGGCTAATTAGTGTAACTTAATCCTTACAGTGGTATCAGAGCTACAGGCAGTGGTTCTTGGGGCCTCGATCTGTGCAGATGCTAACCTGCTTTACTTGATTTATGTGGTGATTTAGTTTCTTGAAATCATAACATATGACCTTTGGTGAGTTCGTTCCCGTTTTTTCTTCAAGAGCACTAATTAGTTGCTTATATTGGTATTGTGAAACTGAAATACGTTCTTTAAACCTGGGTTTAAGACTCTGTTTGGCAATTCCTTTGTCCAGGAACCTCTGAGTTATCTGGAATCTGAGGGTTGTTCTGCTTTTCGAGTCAAGAACCTTGATTCAAAAATTCTGTATATGTTTATTGATACTGCATATTGTAACGGTAACAATTTGTGCAATAGCTTGTAAGTTGTTACATGAATTGTTGATGTTCTTACCTGAAACTGAATTTATAAATCATTGATTTGAGTACATACATTATGTTGAGTGTATCTGGAGTTTTGACATTTGAATTATTACTTATTGTGTATACTCCTGGTATGCACTGCCTGACCTGCATTCATTAGTCATTCATTCATTTCTCCATTATGACTTCTTCTAAATTTAAATTGGAAGTTTTTAATGGCAAATGAGACTTTAGTCTGTGGCGCTAGAAAATGAAAGCCCTCTTACTTCAACAAAAGTGTGCAAAAGCCATTGATGAGTCATGACCCACTGATATGGATTCTAGTAAAGTTACTGAACATGATGAAATTGCATGTAGTTCGATTTTTCTGCATTTGTTTGATAATATGCTTAGAGAAGTAGGAGAAACAAAACCTGCTGCTGAACTGTGGAAAAATTGGAGAAAACATATTTGAATAAAGCTATGCCAAATAAGGTTTATCTCCTAAAATAGTTTTTTGGTTTTAAGCTTGATCCATCTCTTGACCTTGATACAATTATTGATAGATTCAACCGATTGACCCGCGACCTAGCCAACTGTGATGAGAAACTCTCAAGTGGACAGATGGTTGTGGTTCTATTAAATTCAATAGGTGATAAGTATAAAGATGTCAAAAGTGCTATTGAATATGGTAGAGACACTCTAACTACTGAGGTTATAATTACCTAAGAACCAAAGAGTTAGAGTTAAAATCTGATCTGAAAGAGTCTTCAAGTGGTCTGAATTTGATGGCTAAGTGAAAGAGTCTTCAAGTGGTCTGAATTTGATGGCTAAGTCTAATCCTAGAAACAATAGTGTCAATAAGAAATTTGGACACAAGAGAAAGGGAAATCAAAAAGATAAAATGAAAATCAAAGGAAAAAAATGTTTTTACTGTCAAGAGGAAGGTCATTTTATCAAAGATTGTCCTAAAAGGCAAAGTGATAATAGGATAAGTATAAAATGGATGGGGATGTAGCTTTAGCATGCAATAATGAAACTAATATAGATGAAGTCTATGTTGTTGTTGCCATCAACCTAGTCAAGAGTGGATTCTTAACTCAAGTTGTGCCTATCACATGTGTCCTAATAAAGAATGGTTTGGTGACTTTGAAAATGTAAAAGGTGGTCAAGTTTTAATTGGTAATCATATGGCATGTCAAGTTAAGGGCATAGGAACCATCACATTAAGAGTAAAGGATAATGATGTGCTTGTCTTAGAAAAGACTAGATATGTTCCTGACCTTCAAAGAAATTTGATTTCTTTAGGTGTTTTAGATGACCTAAACTATGCCATTATGATTAATGTGGGATACATTAAAATCTTGAGGAATTTACACTTGATTGTGGAAGTTCCCAAGAGACATCGACTTTACATTTTGCAAACTCAATACATTTTTTACTCCACTTCAGCAGCACTTTCTGTTTCTAATGATAAGTCACAAATATGGCATAAAATATTGGGTCACATTAGTGATAAAGGGTTGCAGATTTTGAAAAAAACACGGTGTCTTTAAAAAAGGTAACATTGAGAAACTCAGCTTTTGTGATTATAGCATCATAGGAAAGCATAATATATTATCTTTTTTGCCTGGAATGCATAAATCTGTGTCTATTCTTGAATACTTGCATGCTGATCTTTAGGGACCAGCTAATGTGCTTACTCATACTGGTTTTAAATATTTCTTGTTAATCATTGATGATTTTTCTAGAAAGAATTGGCTGTTTTTTGTTGAAATCTAAATTTGATACATTTACTTCTTTTTAAAGATTGGATGACCCTGATTGAAAACCAAACTGATAAAAGGGTAAAAGTATTAAAAACTAATAATGAACTTGAATTTTGCAATTATGAGTTTGATGATTTGTGTAAATTGCATGGTATATTGAGACATAGAACTGTTACACACACTCCACAACAAAATGGCTTGGCTGAAAGAATGAATAGAACTTCATTTGAAAAAGTTAGATGCATGCTTNTTGAATACTTGCATGCTGATCTTTAGGGACCAGCTAATGTGCTTACTCATACTGGTTTTAAATATTTCTTGTTAATCATTGATGATTTTTCTAGAAAGAATTGGCTGTTTTTTGTTGAAATCTAAATTTGATACATTTACTTCTTTTTAAAGATTGGATGACCCTGATTGAAAACCAAACTGATAAAAGGGTAAAAGTATTAAAAACTAATAATGAACTTGAATTTTGCAATTATGAGTTTGATGATTTGTGTAAATTGCATGGTATATTGAGACATAGAACTGTTACACACACTCCACAACAAAATGGCTTGGCTGAAAGAATGAATAGAACTTCATTTGAAAAAGTTAGATGCATGCTTTTAAGTTTTGGTCTTATCAAGCTATTTTGGGGAGAATCTGCAAAAACTGTAAGTTATCTTATTAATAGAAGTTCTGCTTGTGCTATACAATTTAAGACCCCTTAAGAAGTGTAGAATTGTAGACCTATTGACCTTAGCAATTTAAGAGTGTTTGAGTGTACATCCTTTACACATCAATATGAAGGGAAATTAGATCATAGGGCTCTTAAGTGTGTCTTCTTGGGTTATGGTGAAGGGGTAAAAAGGTATAGACTATAGGTAAGATAAGCCAAAGAGTATAAGATCATCATAAGTAGAAATGTGGTGTTCAATGAAGAAGATTTACCTTGTTTGAGAAATGATAGTATTTCTGGACCTTTAATTCAGAATGATAGCATAGAGAGAGAGAGAAAGAGAGAGAGATTGAAATTGAGGTGGAGCATATTGAGGATAATAATCAATCACCAAATGTTCAAACTGGAGAGGTTGAAGTTGATGTTGATGTAATCACATGGGAATGATGAGGTTGAACATTTTGATATTGATTTAGAGTCAAACCAAACTTAGCTGATTATCAACTAGCTCGAGATAG
>CAIGRL010112283.1:0-36459 GCA_903798325.1 Fraxinus xanthoxyloides
AAAAAAAAAATCTCATATTCAATCAAGTTGCTTGAACTAGACATATATTTGATTATTTGGTTTCTTGGCCATCTAGACAATCGAAAATAATGAAAATTAAGTTATGATAAGTTTGACAAGGTGGTTTTGAGAATAAAAAATAAAACAACTAATAAAGAAGAAAAATAAGTTAATATATTATATATTTAATATATACATTTTTATTGTTTTTGTATTATGCAGAAAATTAATTGGAGCTCGCTACTATTTGAAAAGTTACGAGGCTAATCTTGGTCCGCTCAACACTAGTCTAGACTTCCAATCGCCGAGGGATAAAAATGGCCATGGAACTCACTCATCATCGACCATTGGAGGCCGAAGAGTTCCTAATGCTTCCGCTATTGGTGGACTTGGCAGTGGCACTGCCTCTGGTGGCGCCCCCCTAGTGCGCTTAGCCATCTATAAAGTATGTTGGCCGGTCCCCGGCCAGACTCCAGAAGGAAACACGTGCCTAGATGATGATATGCTTGCTGCATTTGACGATGCCATCGCAGATGGTGTTAATGTAATCAGTGTTTCCATCGGTAAGAATCCTAGCGTGCCGTACACACAAGATGGGATTGCAATCGGGGCATTGCATGCAGTGAAACGAAATATTGTAGTAGCATGTAGTGCAGGGAATGAAGGACCTAGCTCATATCCTGTGACGAATGTAGCCCCTTGGATCATTACGGTCGGTGCAAGTAGCATTGATCGTGTCTTTTCATCTCCAATTGTGCTTGGAAATGACATGATAATCGAGGTAATAAGGAAATAATTGTAGTTGGGGGTAAACTTTTCAGACAAAATTTTACAATAACTAACAAAAGTTTCCTGTTTGATTGATTAATTTAAACCAGGGACAATCAGTAACTCCTTTTAGGAATAGGACGTACCCCCTTGTATATGCTGCAGATGTAGAACTTCCAGGGACAACCACCAATCTCACAGAAGGGTTCAAACTTTAATTTTTTTTCACTACTTATTTTTGCATACACTAGATTATTTTTGAAATTTTCTTATTATTTTCAACCTGATGTTTTTCAGATTATGCCAACCCGATACTCTTTCGCCAGCATTAGTAAGGGGGAAAGCTGTTTTCTGCAGGAAGGGCGATACTTTTGAGTCATTAGAAGTGCAAAGAGCAGGCGGTATAGCAACTGTTCTAGGAAATAGGTTCCAGGGACAAGGAGTACTGGGTAGGCCGTATTTGATTCCGGCAACAGTTGTTCATTCTGATAAAATCGACATCTACAGTTACATTGAAACTAATCAGAATCCAAATGTCACGTTGATTCAACCGAAGACCGTAATAGGCACTAAACCAGCTCCATTCATGGCTCCTTTTACCTCGAGGGGTCCCAATTCGATCGAACCTAACATTCTAAAGGTAACAATAACAGTTCAAACTAATGAATATAAGTTTGATCATGAGTAACAGTCTAGCTTGTTTAGTTCAGTTTCTTTATCTGTCATTGTGCAGCCAGATATCACTGCTCCAGGACTAAATATACTAGCAGCGTGGAGCGAAGCGGCTTCTCCCCTAAACGTGCCTGATGATAAGCGAGTCGTTAAATACAATATTCTTTCCGGGACATCCATGTCTTGCCCTCACGTTGCAGCCGTAGCTGCACTTCTAAAGGCCATACATCCTGATTGGAGTAGTGCTGCTATAAAATCAGCTATCATGACCACGGGTATCTATACTTACTCGTCTACTCCAAAATGCCTCCAATCATTTAAAAGAACTTGTTCGGTCTAACAAGTTCCTTTTCATCTTCTTGTAGCAAAAATAACCAACAATATGGGCACACAAATAACAGACTCACTAGGAAATATTGCAACTCCATTCGACTACGGATCTGGACACATTCAGCCATCGAAAGCTGCTGATCCCGGACTTGTTTATGATGCTTCTTACGACGAGTATCTTCTATTTCTCTGCAGGAGCACTGACCATGTACTAGATCCATCTTTTAACTGCCCTCAATATATACCCTCAGCAAGTGATCTTAACTATCCGTCAATTTCAATAGCAAACCTCAAAGGATCCAGGACTGTCAAGAGAACAGTTACAAATGTTGGCACGACAAACTCTTCGTACTCTGTAAGAATAAACCCCCCTCAAGGTTACTCCGTTCAGATTTCTCCAACTGCTCTATATTTTAGAGCGACTGGAGAAATGCAAAGCTTTAGCATTACGATTACAGCTCAAAGTACTGCCAAGAAAGGTGTTTTTGCATTTGGTTGGTATACTTGGAGTGATGGGATTCATCAAGTAAGAAGTCCTATTACAGTAGCTGCAGTGTAACTGCTTATGAAGAATACCACTACTTCGACAATATAATTGCTAAACGTATTGTGTAACATACGTATAATCTTCTTCTCTTCCTTTTTCATCCACGTTAAGTGCATCTCAACAAGAACAATATGTAATAAAAAATAAAGTTTGCATATATGCCAACAGAAGTTCTCCATTTTTCTCCATTTTCCTCTCGTTGGTATCGCGAATATATTCTTGTTTATGTAACTTTAACTTATACTCGACCTCAACATAGAATGCAAATCATGACTTAGCCCATGTTTAGTTTTGCTAAAAATGTTAATAAAAATCTAAGTCAAAGTCCTTTACCAATAGTCGAGACCAAAATAAAAATAAAAAAATCTCTATGAAGGCATTTATGCCCTTGTTTGAGCCCCATTTTGAGGAAAAATATATTTTTGAATAATAATTTTTTGAATAATGTGCAGTTAAAAAATAATAAAAGATTATTAAGTGTAAAATTATTTTATTAGAAAATATGTGGTTAAAAATAAATTCTTGTAAAAATGGAGCTCATACAATATATATATATATATTTCCGTTACTAAAAAAATGTTATTTATGAACAAGTAATCACTGAATTATACGTATACTATTCAGTACGGCAAACCAACTAAATATTTAATTTCTCAAATAAGCTGAATAAAAATATTTCATGGAAATGTCATAGAAATTAAGGTCATGTCAACGGCTCCTAGAGATTTAAATCACAGCTTGATCAACATTTACTAACTCATGTTCTCGTTTCCGAGTTTTTAGAAGAAGCAGTAATTAATTATACAATTTTAACTTAAATTAATGACATTTTGGATCAATGGTTCATTTTGCATGATCACTTACAATAAAACTATGGGCAGACATAATCCGAAATTAACGATACGAAAATCTTCTTAATTATAAAATATTCAGTTAATAACTTAGGTTTTGGGTTGGTCTAGATAGACTTAAGTTTGGTAAAAGTTACTGTTTAAGCAAAGTTTCTTATGATCTGCGCTCGTTGAAAATATACACATTTATTTATTTGAATTTTGGGCCTATGACATATTCCTTTTCATCTACGGCTATTTCTTTAGAGATGGATGGTGTGATATCGGTGTTTCATAGTGACCCGACTAAATTGAGGCTTCACACGACAAGATCATGGGATTTTATCAACTTGCTTGAAGGAATTGATGCAGAAAATTTATTCCGTAAAGCAAATTATGGGAAGGATATTATTGTTGGGGGTCTTAGACACTGGTAATCTGAACAGGTTTTTATTTGCAGATCTATACGTTGATAACAAATTTATTACAAACAAGTTTAATCTTTTATTATTTGTATGTTTTCTTTTCAACCCACTTCTCGTCCATTAAAAAGCTTAAAAATTTAATGTTCAGATAAATTACTCTTTAAATTTAAAAAGTAAATAGTAGATAACTTATTTTTACAAGAAGGTATGGGTTATTTCTTAGAGCAGTTTAGCTTAAACTTCAATTACCAGTAAAATTTGAAAATAAATAACTTACTTCTGATAAAAGTAACTTTTTGGATTTGAAAAGGCTAGAAATATTGTAAGTTAGCGTGTTTGGAGATAAAAAAAAGTTTCTTAAAAATTTCACTTTCTTTTATCTGAAGCTATAGCATCTATGTCAAGTATCTTAGTAATATCTATCTTCCGTTAGGTATATGGCCGGAATCCGAGAGTTTCAATGATCGTCGAATGGAACCTATTCCCAAGTCATGGAAAGGGGAATGCCAGAATGGTGTTGGTTTTAATTCATCTAATTGTAATAGGTGAATTCTTCACACGTATTTTGACTATTTATGTTTATATTAACTATATATTATGTCAAAAAAAAAAAGATTAATTTTTGGCATTCTTGTAGAAAGTTATTCGGAGCTCGCTACTACTTGAAGGGTTACGAGGCCTATTTTGGTCTCCTCAACACAAGTTTGGATTTCCAATCACCAAGGGACAAAAGTGGTCATGGAACTCACACATCACCGACCATTGGAGGCCGAAGAGTTAGTAATGTTTCTGCACTAGGCGGATTTGCTGGTGGAACCGCCATTGGGGGCGCTCCGCTCATGCGCCTGGCCATGTACAAAGTATGTTGGCCAGTTCCTGGTTACAGCCTGGCAGAAGGCAACACATGTCTCGATGATGACATTCTTGCTGCCTTTGATGATGCCATCAGGGATGGTGTTCAAGTAATCAGTGTTTCAATAGGTTCATCGACTAGTAGGCCGTACAAAGAAGATGGAATCGCAATCGGGGCATTGCATGCAGCTAAACAAGATATTGTAGTAGAATGCAGTGCAGGCAATTCTGGCCCTTCCTTGTCTTCAGTATCGAATGTAGCCCCTTGGATGATTACTGTCGGGGCAAGTAGCATAGATCGGATCTTTACATCTCCGGTCATGCTTGGAAATTATACAATAGTCCAGGTAATAGAGAAACCAAATCATTTGCGAAGTACATTTTTTGATCTTATAATGAACAAAAGATTTCACATTTTCTTTATATTGATTGAACCATCAAAATCAGGGACAATCCATAACTCCTTTTAAGACTCGGACATATCCCATTGTTAATGCAGGAGACGTCGAAATCCCAGGGAAGACCATCAATACCACGAAAGGGTTCAAACTCTCTTTTTTGTTCATATCCTTGATACAATTTCAATTACATTTGCAAATTTTCTTATTACGTTCAATGGAAATTTTTTAGACTGTGCAAACCTGGCACTCTTTCATCGAGACTTGTGAGAGGAAAAGCTGTTTTCTGCCGGAGAGGAGGTATTTCAGAGTCGTTAGAAGTGCAAAGAGCAGGTGGCATAGCAACTGTGCTAGGAAATGCTTTTCATGAACGAGTAGTAGTGTGCCAGCCATACTTGATTCCATCGACCATAGTTTCTTCGACAATCAATGTTCACAACTACATTAAATCTAATCGCAATCTAAATGTCAAGTTGATTCAACCAAAGACCATCGTAGGTACCGAACCATCTCCATTCATGGCTCGGTTCACATCTAGGGGGCCGAGTGCTATCCAACCTAACATTCTCAAGGTACCTTTAGGCATTAGTACTTCAAACGAACAAATACGTAGTGTTGCCTATTTACTTTATTAATCTATTTACAGCCTGATATTACTGCCTCGGGACTAAATATACTAGCAGCATGGAGCGAAGCGGCTCCTCCCCTAAACGTGCCTTCTGATCATCGACTCGTTAAATACCACATTGATTCGGGGACATCCATGTCTTGTCCTCACGTTGCAGCCATCGCTACACTTCTTAAGGCCGTACATCCTCATTGGAGTGGTGCCGCTATAAGATCTGCTATGATGACCACTGGTATACAACATATAAACTTCATTTTCTTATCTAAAGACTTCCTATGGCCCAATACTTTCTTGTTTGTTCACTGCAGCTAAAATAACCAACAATTTGGGCAAGCGAATAAGAGACACACAAGGAAATATTGCAACTCCATTCGAGTATGGGGCAGGTCACATACGTCCATCGAAAGCTGCTGATCCCGGACTTGTTTATGATGCTTCTTACAAGGACTATCTTTTGTTCCTGTGCAGCAGCACTCATAACCTCTTTGATCCATCGTTTAGGTGTCCTCGAGTGTTACCTTCAGTAAGTAATCTTAACTATCCATCCCTTGCGATCGCAAAGCTTAGAAAAGTCATGCGGTCAAGAGAACAGTTACAAATGTTGGCATAAGAAACGCCCCCCCTCCGGGTTATTCTGTAAAGATTTCTCCAACAACTCCACATTTTAGCACGACCGGGGAAAAGCATAGCTTCCATGTTACAGTTAAAGTTAAAAGTACTGCGAAGAAAAATAAGTTTGCATTCGGTTCGTATACTTGGAGTGATGGGATTCATCGAGTAAGAAGTCCCATTGCAGTATCTTCAAATTGACCTCCCTCTCAAGAATCCTATCTACTTCGATTATTGCGAAATAATTAGAGTAACTTGTGCTTTTGTAGTCTCTTCTTTTAACATATCCTTGACCAAAAAAAGATTGTAGTAAAATTAGAACATTTTTAGTCCAAATATGGAAAATTCTAGGAATGAATCATGCTCGGCAGAAATAGAAAATGAGCTAAATTTTGTGTGGGGGTTATCTTTTAAATTATCGAGTACTGCAAAATCTAACACAATTTCAAATCTCAGTCTAGAAAATGTTCCCAACCCAAGTCCACAATCTATAATGGACAAACAAAAGCTCGAAACTTGAAAGCCAGCCAACTGCTTCCTAAGACCATAACGGCTAAATCTTGAACTCAACCTATGAATAAGCAATCGTCTAGAATTAAGAATTCAATTAATTGCAGTATTTTTTAAGAAATATTCAGATGGATGAATAAAAATTAGTTCAAATAGTTATTTGAAGGCTCATTATTTTAGTTTAGGGTATTAGTTTTTTTATGGGCACAAAACCCACCAAGAGGTTGAAGCATAAATTAAGGTGCCGAGTCTATGAACAAATGGCAAGGAGATCAAATTCTAGCTCTAATAAGAATGAAGTTTTACCAAATTATTGACATGAGTTCGAGTCTCATGACCGATTTATCATATCTTGATTGGTTCTTTAGATCCAAATAATATGAAGCATTGGATGTGAGGGTTAAAATAAAAAAGTGGCAGGACAAAGGGGGCAAAGGGGAAACAAGATCTACTCAAATGGGCAATGATGAGTTAAAATCGATGCCTAAATATCTTGTGATTCTTGTCCATAGGCAAACCAAAGAAAGGTCAAGGAGAGCCTGCCAACACCGAAGATTAAGCCAAAAGTCACGTCAACATACCAAAAAATTTAATTAATAATTTTAAAACATCCTATAATAAGTTGATAGAAAATTGAACACTAGTATCTTTCGGCATTATCTTATAAATTCAACAAATTATTTTTGAGACGAAAAACAGTAGAGGAGATGAAGACATTGAATTGAGGAATAACATGGGAAAGAGGAAGAATTCACCTCCGGTGAATATCCCAGAAAATATGTCGAAAAGTTCATGGTTTAGGTACATGAATTCAGATGTTTTTCGACGATGAAGATGGTGATTATGGAGAAACACGCCCAACCCTCATCATCATAAGACGCCATCTGGGCGGAAAAAAAAATGACGTTTACAGGTTGCATGGGGAATGGAAGAACTCTCAAGGGAGGGGATTTGAGCGAAGTTTGGAATTCGATTCTCAGGATGACTGGATTTTTTAAATAATATTATTTATCATCATGATGATAAAATATTGATGGTATTATAACACATTATCCCTCACATTTATCTCTCTCCTATTCCAAAAATTGAATTGTCCAATCTCTCACATTACCAATATTTTATCATCATAATAATAAATAACATTATTCTTTCTTGAGACGTAATAGTATATTTAGTTGTGATTAAAAGTTACTTTCTCGAATGTAATCTGAAATGTGTACGGTAAACCAAACAGTTTTATAGATGAATTAAATGACAAAAATAATTAAATGGGGTCATAATTATTGAAAGACAACCAGTCGACAAGGAAACAAATCATTCAGAACAGAGGATTGAATAACATGCAATTGAGCCATCAAAATTTTCAAAATTCCGGTTATGATCGGACCAATCATTGTACAGATTACTCTGTGGTGTCATCAAAATTATGAATGACGTTAATATAAAGCTCTAAAGTTCTTTTCATTTGTTTTCAGCAATGTCAAGTATGTTGAACTCGATAAAATTGGACGGGATTGAAGAAGAAAAATATGCAATAAAACTTATCGATTGTCAAGTCCAGTCCTCTTTAGACCGTTGTACTAACAAAACATCCTCGTGCATGTCGTAGTCATAATCTGCGTGAAAATTCAAATCTCTCATCAGAGTTGAGACCAAAGAGAATCCTTGGGACAAAAATCCATTAAAAAGATAGAGCAAATACCACTCCACTTAGAGCATGTCAGGCAAAGTTTAAATTATTCACACATTCCGTGGAAGTCACAGCTTATAAACATTTAAAAGCACAACCAAACAAGTACTTACGCTGACAAGTGATGACCAAGGAACGATAAACTCTTAGCACCGTCTACTATTATTAACCTAGAAAAAGTTCTTTATCAACATGCACCCTCTAGCTTTTACGACGTCGTGAGGGTGCTTTCTCCTTGGTGGGCTCATATGTGAATTTGCTCAGATCCATGTCATGAGTTGAGCTTCATGCAATAGGCATACAAGGTTATAACATTGTTGTCAATTTCATATGTTTGAAGCTTGAAACAGGCATTGATAATAGTTACCTTTTTGTGCATGTGTTCTTTATATCTTTTAGAGGGGCACGAAGACCACTGGCACGTGAACCAGTCGAGGTAAATCTGAACGAAGACATCACTGAAACAAACTTTTCCATTGATTTCTCGGCAATGTCAGAATAATGGCTCAAATGAGATATATTGCACCCAAATTTTCCTTCTTCGGNTTGTTGTCAATTTCATATGTTTGAAGCTTGAAACAGGCATTGATAATAGTTACCTTTTTGTGCATGTGTTCTTTATATCTTTTAGAGGGGCACGAAGACCACTGGCACGTGAACCAGTCGAGGTAAATCTGAACGAAGACATCACTGAAACAAACTTTTCCATTGATTTCTCGGCAATGTCAGAATAATGGCTCAAATGAGATATATTGCACCCAAATTTTCCTTCTTCGGGTTTTGTCTCTTCGTCCACTTTAGATGTGCAGGTACCTGAAATGAAGAAATGTATGACAACCCTTTTGCATAATAATGTCTGAACACTGGCCTCGAATCTTGGAAATTAAGAGAAGTTTAACCACTATATATCAAAATTTAAACAGAATAAGACAAATTGATTAACCTATAGAAGGCCAATATGATCTGCATCACTAACAAGTATAATGCGTGCAGAGTTCTTCAAAAAAGTGATAATAGTAATCAATACGGGCTCAAAATTTTATGGATACACTAGGTATGTTTAAGAAACTACTTAATACCTAACAAGGTAAAGGGAAGTTAAGTAAGAAAACTTATGCAACACATTAATTTCAGATAAAGCAATCATTGCTTCGTAAAAAGGACTAGATATACCAAGAAGCATACTAATAGAATTTTTTAAGTTTACCATCTTGGGGTTATCAATATTTAAATGGATCAGTTAAGATATACATATAAAGAAAGGTGCAGTTCTGGTTTCAGTACAGCTAAAGACTTAATTCCACAACAGTGTCAAATGCCTTGAGAATTTGCATGAAATTCTAATAGTAAGAGACATTACCCGATGTCAGATTTGCACCATTCTTTTCTTCCTGATCAAAGTGAAGGAAAATATAAAATTTAGCCATATAACTAAACAAGCATTGAAAACAGAGAACAATGTGGTTACATTTGACAGAATGTCTTACTATTTTAGAATACACGTAAGCCACTTTTCTTTTCTTCTTTGTGCCTTCGGCATAGTCATCACTTGAAGATCTTCCAAGAATAGTACATTCACATGTCTCAGTAGAAACATCGCCTCTAATTGCAGGGTCCTCAGATGTGGTGTCCTGGTTATGCTCGCTCACTGAATTTGGCTGAAAATAAGAACTTCTGACCCTACCCTTTTTGTTGTTGATTTTTGTTTTGCACTCACCAGCATCAAATCCAAACATATGCATATGGACAGCATCTTTTTTCACTAATTCATCCTCTCTCTTGAAATTACCACTATCAGTCATGTTGTTCTGAAAATAAGAACTCTGTAGGATAACTTTTTTGTTTTCTGCTCTACATTTTCCATCAGATGATTCTGAGACAGACTTGTATACGTGATTCTCAAATCTGTTAGAATCATTCTGATCCACGTCAATCTTATTTTCTTTGTAAATTTTCTTTGTGGACTTGTGCAGAAAATAGGAGCTCCTCACAACTGCATCTTTTGTTTTTGATACTATTTTGCCGACTTCTTGATCTGGGGCACGATCCTTGTGCAACCCAACACAAGGCTTATAGACTGAACTTTGTAGCAAGGTATTTTGTATCATTTCAGTGTCATCTGCAACTACTCTGTTATGTAGTCCTACTCAAGAGTATAACAAATTGGTAAATTTAATTTCAAGACCACTCATTTCTCTATTTATAAACAAAACGTTTATAAAAACTTCCCAAACATGCAGTTTAAATAATTTACTTGTTACCTAAAAAGGAAAGTTCAAAATTAAATAACCTTTTTCTGTCAAAGTTGGAAATTTCTTTTTGAAACCTCTACCTTATAGATAAATAAAGTAATTTTTTAAAATTATAAGAAAGAAAAAAGTCACATAGCTAAAAAGTTCACTTCAAATTAACTTTAAGCTTAGCCAAGCATGTTTTTGATCTGTAGAAGGACAATAGATACTCTTACCGTCGTCTAGTGACTCCACAAACTCAGGACTATCAGTGTTGACGCTATGTTTTACCTGAAAGTACAAAGAAGGAATAAAAAATGCTCCAATTTCATGTGATACTGTAATGACAATATTTACGATTTACTTACAGAGCCCATATGGACATCAAAATTAGGACTTGAAGTTTTATTGCTTGCATTTGGATGCTTAGGTGCAACTCGAGGGGCCCTGAATTCGCTTTTTGCCTCAAGAGAGGCAAAACCTTAATGTGTCAAGAAAATACAGAACTTTTTTTTTCCTTCCGTTATTTGGGTAATCTAGAGTATTGCTTTTACAATCACAGCATTATACACGACTTCAATGCTATAAATCTGATAATACCATTTACAGAATCCAGAGAAAATAAAATGCAAGTGCATGTAGTATCAGGTGAAGACCCCTTCTAACTGAGTCAGTCTTTTTACTCATTGATCTTCAATATATGAGATCAAAAAGAAGATGTAATTCTTATCATGTACAAACAGCATCAGCAATACATGATGTAAAGGAGACTCACAATTCTTTAACCACATTTGGAAACTGTCGAAAACCCAGTTTTTTATGCTTTAAGTGAAGGATCCACAAGACATCTTGTTGGAGTGTTAATTGTTCAACAAACATATATATGGATACAGAAGTAGTTAGTCAGGAGATTTTTCTGTGCAGGTAAATCAAGCTTTTTCCTTTCACCTTCAGGATTGAAATTCTTGAGTTGATAAGTTCCATTAAGCACCTTTTCAGCATTACCACATTCTCTCTGCCAAACAAAGAAGATTAAAACGAACCGGGAAGTGAATGCAGACAGTTGAACTGGAAATAAATTAGAGCTAAAGTGGAGGAACAAACACTAGAGTTGGGTATCTCAGATTGGAGTAGTCTAATTTCGCAAATCGCAATACTATAATTATTTCCACTACAGCAGTTATAATGAGTTATGCAGCCAAGCCCTATCCCCACCCTCATCTCAATCATGGAAGAGCTTCTTATAAACTTCGTATTACTCAAAATATAGGCCTCTATTTGGCAAAATTTATAAATTGTTTATAAAGGTCAAACTTTATTTCAACCACACATTTCAATAAAGAATTAGATGATAATATGTATGCCAACAAATAGACGTGGCACTGATTGAGGATAAATTAAGCAAAAACAACCTAGGTGATTGGGCACGTCTTTCATATAATTAAGAAACTCCATGTCATGAGATTGATACAATCCTATTAAATGAGTTTGAAAAGAGAGGTAGACCAAGACAAAAGGAACTAAGAGCATTTAAATAACTAAATACATCCACAGAGAAAAAGTAGACACGGGCACGGCAAACAATATACTACCTGGAATGCTTCTTTAGTAAAAGGATCAAGGTCACCTTGTGCAATGCCTTTAGCTACATGCTGGGGCATTGATGTGATCTTGGTTAAGGCATATTTTCCAATGACAAAACGGAGATGTGTACTTTGAGGATAATTAAATTGTAAGAATAGTCAACATTGATAAGGATATGGACCTAAGAAGTCTAAATTGTCGTCGATATTGTCAGATGGCTCCAATAGGTGTACAATATCTTCAGTAACAGGATCATAAACTCGTTGATGCTGAAATGTCAAAATTGCTTTCTTGAAAGATTCTTCGTAAAGAGGAGTCACTGCAACACTGTTGTATTTCAAATGTTTGATTATCTGTTCAGGAAAAATCAAAATTCGTTAAGTCAAATTTATTTCAGGATCAACCAAAAAGAGATGGGGTACCTAGAATGGATTTCAAATTTCATGAAAAATCAATAAAAATGTTACCTAAATGGTTATGAAAGAAAAAAGTAATATTATTAAACTTGTCTTAACACGTTCTTTAACTCCAATACTTACCTTGTCATAACTTTTTAACTTTTTAACCAGGGCATGAGACTTTTTCAGCCCCATTCCAGGCAGAGACTGCAAATAGTCACAACCACTTAATATGCACATTTCAAGAATCATCTTCTGGGTGAAACCTGTTAAATTTAGTTCCTTGTTGTGTTGTAACGTTGAATACCGAAACTCGACACCTTGCCCAAATTTATCCATCTTGTAGATGATCTGCGCGCCGTAAAGGTTTAGTCAGTAAGATAAACATGTGACATTCAGAATGGATGCATCAATATAACAACTAAATCTTTTTCGATAGCTTAAGTTGCAAGCAATGAAATCAAAGCTTATATATCGAGAATTGAAAAATGGAAAACACAAATACTAAGAAACTCACTCTGGGACAACCAAATGCTATTAAATCTGAGTCTTCAGTGATAACTGCATCAACCTGTTTGCTTACTGCCAAAAATGTCATCTGTGCGTCTGCCTCATAAGGAGCTACGATAAATGAAACATTCTGCTGCTTTAAGACCTTCAAGGAAACCTCAAGGTTGACCATTATTTTGGAAGGAAAAAGATCTCCAATTACAAAATGAAGATATTAAATTACTAAGAAGTCATATAGCAGATTTAGGCATCATATGATCCTTAAATACTGATTATAACATTGTTGCAACAGTCAAGCTTTTCCAACCTGGATTAGGTCGTGGGCAACTGAAGGTGATATATCAACAGCCTTTTGATAACACTCATAAGCAGCACTCAAGTTTCCATTAGACTCATGCTCCATGGCACGAGAAAGGTTTTCCCTCCTAGACCTGAAGTTCAAAATTTCACCATCAAATTTATTTAAAATTAAACTCAAATAGCATGTTGTAGGATACTACTTTAACCATCTAATATGAAAACCAGTTAGCGTTCTAAACCTTCTTTAACATTCGACCACACCATCATTTGAGTGACTTTATCCAAGGGCTTAAAAGCGGCATTATTGCTGCTTGTTTCCGCGAGAAAATAATCTACTGGAGGTCAGAGTAAAAACAAAGTTTCATAAAATCATACACCATCTACTAGTGTTTTTAAGACATTCAGTTATCACGTGAAAAGCACTACGAGCATTATCAGACAGATATTTCTGTTGATATCTGCAATAAATGGAGACCAGACTGGGTATTTCCCTAAAAGCTCTGATTTCAACTAAAGGGGAAAAATGCGCATTGATCAAGGAACCTTTTGACCCCTGTTTACATACTCAAGAAGCATGACATTCAAGCACCATAGCTTTTGATTGTGAAGATGGGACAGCATAGGACATAGGTGAAAATGACAAAACAACTAATGCAGCCAAGCGGATTTGACAGACAATATCATACCTGGCACGTTTATTCTCTTGGTCAAGCTTCATTGGTAGGGGACCTCCATCAAAAACAAGAACGGGTCTAATGCCATAATGACGCAACAAATTTACTCGATGCATGCAGTAGTCAATATGCCTGGAAGATACAAATAAACCAACTTGTTAACATATTTTTTTTATTCAACTTACTTATTACTGCTTCATATAATAAACAAATTGTTCTATTTGCTCTTATATCTCCATCAAAAGAAGCCATTTTAGCAATCCTGGAGCTAGAATGAACTCGTGCAAACTGCTTTATTAGCTCTTATTCTATTGAGATGCTAAAATATCTTTGAAAATTGTAAAATGTTCATTTTGAGAGTAAACACGAAATTGCACAAACCCTTATCATCTGAGGAAGAAATGCTTACATTGTTGGCAAATAATTACATCACCGTGAATTATTTTGGTCAAAATAACGTCGTGCAAAAATGAACGATATAAAATATGTTAATGAGCAGGGTAAGAGTTCGACTATTTCTCCTTAAGACGATAATGCCACACACTAGTGCTAATGGTATTCCGACACTTGTCTCCTAAGATACAACGACCTCGACTTGTAATAGTAGCACTCACATTTTGATCCGGCGAACCTACTCGTCTCCCAAATTACAAGACCCGACGAACCTACTCACATTTTGATCTCTTTATAATTTTTAGGACTAAAATGCACGAAAATAACTTTCGAGGCTGAATTACAAATATAAATAATGCAGGGACGAAGAAATAATTTTGAAAAAATAATAAAATCAGAATTGATTTTTGGAATGAATGAAAATCAGGGTATGAAACCTATTTATAGAAGTTGAAAGATTGTGTCCAAAAGACACAACAGTAGAAAAGTTGTGTCTTCAACAGACACAAACTGTTTGGACGGGCAATCTAACAGTCAACTGCCAACCGCCATCTTCTAGAAGAATCCACGTATCATGCACAGAAAAATCGGGGACAAATATAAATCAAATATTATTTTACCAAAATATATATCAACTTGGCCCAAGTCCAAGTCAAGCCCAAGCCCAAGCCCATGACCTATGACTCATGCCGAGCCGGCGGCGGCAGCACGCGCTTGTGAACTTCGGCTCAACCTACTAGTATGTAGGTTCCCTCCCCTTCAAAAACTATTGGTACTCCTTAGAGTCCAAACTCAAGTCTCAAACTTGAGCAATATAAAGCGGTTCATACTCTTCTAACTTTCTTACGTGGGATTGGCATTTTTTCAATTTCCCACCAATTTTTATTCCAATTTATTTCCAAGTTCAAGTGGTCATTTTTTGACCTAAATTTCTCATTAACCCTAAATTGATTTTGAGAAAATAAATACATTACATTAATCTACTCATGGATTAGAACACGCTCGGCCAGAGAAAACTTTTGTCCAAGTAACAAGACCCACTAAAATAACTGGTCAAAAGTTGGTCAAACCAACTAATAAAACCAATTTTCCCAATATACACAACTCAAAAGACAAGATAAAAAATAATGCATTTTTTATGGGACTCTTAAAGCATAAGATCTATTTTTTTTCAAATTTCAAGTAAAATGCCTAAATCCCAGGTGAAAGAATGCAATACATTGAAAGCAAAAAAACCCATTTACGATTTATCATAATTTACATGAAAACAGAATCCTGTATAATGTGTTTGTTTCTATACAATGTGCACAAATAGATACATAATCCATGTCGTGAATTAACATAAACCTATCATTCCTATCACAAGTATATAAATATATTGATAAAAAGGAAGGTACTTGGAGGTGGGCAGGCCTTTGCAGAGCTCGGTGCTACAAGAAAGAGCGCCCTTGTGGAGCCAAGAATACGTGTCAACAGCAACGCTGCAGCCCTCCAGTTCCTTTATGTGTTTTGGCGTCATTATTGATTTCAACAGAGGCAACAGCCCTGTAATTCCCATCTTTGATTATACTCAGAATCTCTAAGAAAAAGAAAATCTTGTTCAGGAAAATGCAAGATTACGGTGAAATTGAAATGGATTCTTGAGGTGAAAAAAATGGGAGTTAAAACGGGCTCGATTTTGGAAGGTTAAACTGGAATTATCATCCCCATTTTGGAGACGGGAATAGGGATGGATTTTACGGGGGAAATTGAAATGGCGGGAAGAATATTTTGGGATTTTGGACAGGTGATTAGACATAGCCCAATCTGGAAAGTCCTGCTTCTATTCGGCCTACCACTGGACCCCATGCGTAGTCCAGATCTATTTTTTCCCCAATATGCTTAGCCCCGTTTGATTTCCATTAAAAATCTCATTCTCACTCTTTTACTCATTTTTAACCGCACATTCTTCAATAAAATAATATTTTTCATCACATCAATATCCTTTCTTTCTTTTCCAACCACACATTCTCCATCAATCTACTATTCCAAAATTTATTCTTCCAAAATAATATCCATCAAACACACCTTTTATTGAAGAATGTGTTGTTGAAAATGAATAGAAGAATGAGAAACTTAATGTGGACCAAACGGGGCTTAGTCTACTTTATTTTTAAACCTGATTTTTGAATTGAAAAGTTAAAAATAATGTGTAGATGTAATTTGCACTTCTTTTTTTTACTGCAAGTTTAATACTCATTAAATTAAATTGTTATGAATAGGTAGAGATATAAAAAACAAATGCAATCCATCTATTCAATCAAATGCCTATATACTGTAGAAATAATTAATAATACGTGGACAACTTTAGGGCATGTTTGGATCGGATTAAAATCTGATTTTAATTTAATTTAAAGTTAAACAATTAATATCAACCACATCTTTTATGGGTCTCAAGTCTTTTCAACCACACATTTAAAAAACTGCTATTACAATCCATTAAAAATTTGATTTTAATCCACACCAAATACCCTCTTATTCTTAACAATAAATTGACGTGAACCGCTATCAACATCTCGAAACAAAGTTACAATATCAAATAAAATGGTTGCAACTGAAGCCATCATTCAAGCCGAATGAAGTCAACTTTCAATAAATAGCAGCAGAGTTCATCCAGGAAGAAGAATTTTGGCAAAAATCTCACCCCTCCGTTAAAGTCATATGTCATCCCCCACATATGGTCTTTCGCCTTCACGATTGTGCGCCAAAACATGACCCATATGGCCACACGACACATTCGCATATAAAAATCATCGCCCCTCGAGTCCGTTTTCATTCAACTGAATGTGACCATGGAGGACGTCAACTGATGCTGCCACCCACCCAGAAGCTGTTCATTCCCAACAGCCTATATTTAGGCAGGCCAATGAACTATATCGAGAACTGGTATTTTGAAAAGAAAAAAAATGTAGAAAATATAATAATAAATTGAAGTTGGACATGAAGCGGTGAAATAATAAGATTGAGACTTGTGCACTTCGCTATTATCATCTCTTCTAAATCCCTATAATTTAGTGTTGATGTAATTTTGTGTAGCATATGTCTCGAAAAATTGTCCTTTCTAACCCTTTTATAACATAAAAGTTCGATATAAATTTTAGGTTGTTAATTCAATATACACAAAAACATATTAGTATGAGTTAGCGTGGATGTGTTTAAACTTATGGCATCACACTAATGCTTCATAGTCGTCATTTTCGATAAGTAAATTTTGCACATGGAACATGCCTTGTTAGTCTGTTCTACAGAAAAACAATTAATTGCTTAGTTGACAATCATACCACGAGTAATTTTCCACAAAATTGCTATGTGGGACACTAAATTTAAAAATAGTAGAACAAGGTTAGGTCCATATCTTTAATTAGATATTAAAAATGAATATTTGTTATTTTAATTATATGTACTGGTGTAGTAGTAACATGAATGGAGGATGTGTGGTTAAAAAATAAGATAAAGTTTTGAACTTACGAGTAATATTATTTTATTGAAAAATGTATGGTTGAAAAGAAGAGAGAAAAAAATGTATTTTCGAAATACAATAATGAGTAGTGCATATCACTTTTTATACCTTAGTTGACACCATAACATATGATATATCTTTTTTATCGGACAATTTAAACAATAAATAATTTTTACAATCAATGATTTTTTTACAAGACTACAGATGTCAACAATGATGTGAATAATAAGGGCTAAGATATGCATACAACAAGACCTAGTACATGGCTGGATGGTTGGAATGACGCTACACTTATAGGAAATGGTTGACATAATTTAAACAGGGAGACAAATGGAATGATGTTACAACTACCGGAAAATGGTTGATAGAATTTATACAGGGAGACAATTGTTTCCGTGTGATTGGCAATTGTTAAAAACATTTTTAACAACTGTTAATCACAGAAAGACAACTTTATAAATTCCGTGAACTATTACTCTGCACACTTAGCAAAATTCAGCCTATTCGTGCCCTATTTTCATAAAATCAGGGTTATTATTAATCATAAATTTTGACAATATATCTTCAATTTGAGCACCTTGGAAAATATTAATTCGCTCTCTTGCAAATTATTATAACTACAATTGAAAATTAAGGTTACAATTTGGACAAGTCGAATTGAACTAGAACAAAGACCTGTTGGTTCTTATTCAGTTCCCGTCCGAATACATAGAATTGAGAAGCAAGAAACGTCTAACTTCATTTTTTTTGTTTTAATATTGAAATTGACGTACATGAATCAATTAACATTTTATCAAACCACCCTAAACTTTATTTAAACACCCAATAAAATTATTGATTCTTGATTGGATTTGATTCTGTCCGACTCATCCATACTTAAAATTGACTCGGTTAGAAAAAAAAGTTCAAACAACTAGTAATTTACAAATCTGACAAGGTAATTTTCATAAGAATTATGCTTGAGGTACAAGGTGGAGGTTCACAGAACCCGTATCGAGACCTCACAACAGGGGAGGTGGGGGCTTTTGGCAATTTTTTATTACTATAGGTCCAATTTTTTAATACTTTGGGTTTCACATGGGATCCACCCTTGTGAGGATAGGTAAAAACTCTGTGAAAGGGTTTCTGTACATATAGATTTATTCTTTTCGTAAATAGACGTCACTTTCTAATCAATACAAATTCTTTCATAATTAACGGCACGTGTTTTAAACGTAATACAGAGTGATGTGGTCGGGTCTAAATATCAACAATCGGTGCCCCTCTTGGGTCCCATGACCTTATTGAAATAAGTAAAACCAGTTGTCTCGATCAAATTCTCCACCTCAAAAACCTCTAGAAAAATCAATTTCGAGAAATTATTTTTTCCTTAATGTCCGAAGTTTGATTTGAAAAGGTTGAAAAAGGATGTCTGAAGGCGGCTTGTTCTCAACTTATTCACTCTGCAGTTCTGCTGCTGGAGTTCTAGGTACCTTCTTCACCCCATCTCTTGCTTCTGGGTGCACGGGATGGGGTGGGTTTATTTAGGGTTTCTGATGTGCTATCATCTGAGTTATTGCTCTACAATAGTGATCGACATTTAGGATTCTTGAAGTTTTAGATTTTTTCCATTTTTGATTTTTGCTTTAATGTGTTGTTTAATATGTACATAATTGCTTAATTTTGTATTCGATATTTGGGAAAAGAACACATGTTTTAAAATAATTTTTTTTGAAAAAGATTGTCTGAAATGGTGAAGAAAGTTGTGAAATTAAGATTTTTGAATTAAATCATAAAGTCAACTCTGCTGGAAAGTATTAACTTCGTACTCAAATTATGGAATCTTTTATTGCTAAAACAACCAGAGAAAAAAAAAAAGAAAAGCCAGCCATGGAGATTGGAGCATGTTTGGCTAAGAGAAAAGCTAATTTTTTTTTTTTTGGGAACATGTTTGGATAAGTTACTTATTCGTTTTTAAGTAAAAAAAATTACTTATTTTGAAAATGACTTTTTCCTTATTGTCAAAATGACACACATTTGGGTTTTTTTTTTTTACAGGGAACCTTCTGGCTTTTGTGTTATTTGTATCACCTATGTAAGATTCTCAATCTTTCATAAACCACATAAGAACAAGTTTTCAAATAATTGATTAATTACTAAGATTGTTTTAAATGTTTATCTTACAGGCCAACATTTAGGAGAATTATCAGAAGCAAATCAACAGAACAATTTTCCGGGTTGCCTTATATATATTCCCTCTTGAATTGCTTAATATGCCTTTGGTACGGGACGCCTATAGTCTCTCCTGGCATAATTTTGATTTTCACGGTCAATTCCATTGGGGCCATTTTCCAGTTGATTTACATAATCATCTTCATTTTATATGCAGATAGAACGAAAAAGGTCATTAATTCTCACATTTTGGATATATTTAAATTCATTGTCGCATTATATTTGTTACTTAATTGTGTAAGCTAAATATATCTGCGCAGGTGAAGGTGCTCGGCTTGTTACTCGCAGTTTTTGCCGCATTTGGGGCGATTGTGTTTTTAAGCATTAAAGTCTTCGAACCACCAAATCGACAACTTTTCGTTGGATATTTGTCTGTCTTTTCTCTCATATCAATGTTTGCTTCTCCACTATTCATCATTGTGAGTTCATTCAAGAACTTTAAGCCCTTTACTTTTATTCATGTGTTATCTGCGCTACTAACTTATTACTTTAAACTATCTTTTATTGCAGAATTTGGTGATAAAAACAAAGAGCGTCGAATACATGCCATTTTATCTCTCGCTTGCAACCTTTTTGATGAGTATTTCCTTCTTTGCATACGGAATGTTCAAGCAGGATCTATTTATTTCTGTAAGTGTTTGTACTTGACTATCCCTTATTGCATAATGTACTTTGAAGTTCTTGTATAATTATTTGTTGCCAGTCAGATGTGAAAGTCGATATCGATAAAAAAAGAGCAAAGTGCCCATCGATTTATAGTGGTTCCTCGTAAACGTGGGAGCAATTTCCAGTTGCGACTGTAGGTTTTCACTGTAACAGAGAAGACAAATACATGTTTTCCACACCCCTTTCATGCACACAAAAGCACCCCTAATGGATTGATGCCTTTTATATATGACTCTTAATGACTTCTTGAAAGTGATCTAGCTCGTTTTCCTTTTTCCGGTTCTAAAATTAGGTTCCAAATGGGATTGGAGCAATTCTGGGGATTATACAGTTGGTGCTGTACTTCTGTTACAGTAGAAAATCTGGGGAAGAGGCGCGGAGACCTCTGCTTGAGTCCTACGCATGACTTAAGAACTAATGCTCAATTGGTGTGGCCGTTTTCTACAATTTTTATTTTTATTTTATTTATTATTTTTTTAAACGTTGTGTCATTGCATATTTTATGTTGTTGTCGTGCTCAAATTTGTTCTTCGTTGCTCAAGTACTATTCAATAAATCAGATGCGGGGTTGTTCATTTTGGTTGGTTTAATGTTAATAGTTTTTGAATCTGTAATTTGCTTCCAATTCTTGTTCTATTGAGGCTAATCTCTCTGTGCGTGCCCATTTTCGGCGCTTATTTGAGTGTAAAATTGATCAAATGCGTTTGTCTTGAGGGCAACCTGAATTGTGATAATTTAATCATAACTTTGATATTTATGAAAATGTAATCTTAAAAGTATCATACTTAATATATGTTTTTTTTCCCTAAAAACAAATTCTTTAGGATAATTGTTTGTCGCATAATCGATGTTTCATCATCATGATGATAAATAACATTACTTTATAAGTCATGCCCCTCCCCTAGAATTTAAGTCATGCCCCTCCCCTAGAATTGCAAAATTAAACGTATGAAATAAATCTCAAATTTCAATGTCCCACAATCCTCCGTTACTTGCTTGATATAGATATTGGTGGATCGTTCCAAGGCTAGCCGATATTAGTGGTGGCAATTTGTTGAGCCAAGCTAAGCCGACTCAACTCAACCCTCAACATTCGAGCTTAGACTGCTCAACTCGTGTTCAAATCCAAAGCTTTGCTTGGCCCTTTGGCTCGTGAAAGCCAACAATTAACGAGCCAACTCTTTTTTTTTTTAATTTAAAAATTAAGAAAATATGCTAAAAAAGAGTAATAAACTAAGGTCACATTGGATCTACATTATTATCTCATTAAAATGAAAAATATGACCATTATTCATTACATCAACATTTAAATTCAAATTTTATATCTCTTATATGTGCTCAATAACGGCTATATTTCTCATTCTCATTCTCATTCTACAATAATTTTGCTTAAACAGGGACTAAGCCAAAAAAATGAGCCATCTCATGAAAAAAAAAAAATGAAGAGCTCGACTTGACTCTAGACTTGTTTCAAAATGAACCTGAACATCCCAAGGTCGAACCGCATCAAGCCAAACCCCGTTAAGCGATGTCACCCCTAGAGCCCAACAAAATTCTATGAAATGGCCCATCAGGGGCTTATCGGGTCGGCGCATGTGGACCCCCAGGAGACATTTTTGTGTTAGTAGTCCACGAACGGCAGGTGAGGAACCGTGAAAATTTTCCAAAATTCTCTTCTTTCAATACATTCCGAATCCTTTCAAAGCCGCCATTGGTTTTGGTACCAAATCCAAATTCATGTTCGCTTTATATTCTGCTTATTGACTGTTGTTTATAGGTAAATTGAATCACGTACACGAAGATTATGCATATGCGCTGTTTGTAGTACTGCCTCAAAGGTAGGTCTGTCTCTACATACTGGCTAAGCCAATTGACCACGACCATATCATATAAAAAAAAAAAACCGTTAAAATCTTGTCAATTAGACTCGCTAGACCTGTCTAATAAATTCTACGTAATTGAGTTATGTAGGTGGAGAAAAACCTATTCGTAGAAGCCTTGTGGTTTTTCAATACATCAAGTTACGATAGTTGTGAGTTTTTAATGCCGGGAAACAGTATGCTATTGAATATTTGATAAAGCTTTTTGTGGATTATAAGTTGTGGTTCTCGTAGAATACGTGGATAAAAAGTTGACAAAAGATATAGGTGTTGCAGAATTTGTGAGTAAAATTGATGTTTCACATGCTTATAAGGCTAAAGGTTTTTCTAAATGCCTCAAAATAGCTTTTTAGATGAATTAGCCTAAAATTATTGTACTGATGTAACATATTATTAATTTTGGAATACACATGAAGGCAGATTAATTTTGAAACTTACTTGTAGGGAAAAGATGTTTAGTCACCTACTATTTAGTGAATGTCCTAGTTGAGCTATCTTGTTGAGTCAAGCAATAATGTTATAGCCTTTTCCCGAAAACTGGAATGCCAAGAATTTCAGCCTTATTTCTAATTAATCTAGGGGTTGGCTATACGAATCTTTTTCGCCACCCCATTCAGCTCATTGTTACCTTTACTGGAGGATCCAGAGCATTTCAATCCATAATAACCACAACACACCATGAGACTATCCTGAGGCTGCAAAATTTCAGTTTCGTGCATAAGAAAATCCCATGTAATGCTTACGTTAATGAATAATTTGAAATTCGTAAGAACAAAAAACTGTTTGACAATGAAAAATATGATGAATTTTGCTACTTTACCAGATGGTTTTATCATAATCAAATTGCCAGAATGAGTTGGCAAATTATGATTGGATGGTTGGAAAAAGTTTTTGGCCCAGCTACCAATGAAATGTTGCCGAGTGTTAATCTGACACAATTCTGGTAAAATCTATATGGTAATGTAGCATGACTCAAGTAGTGAACGTTGAAACTTATGCACAGATAACATGTTCCTCTTGCAGTATTTTGTTCTTTTTCATTTTTTCCTGGTTTTTCTTATTTACACTTTTGTTGTTTCTTTCAAGGAGGCTGTCATTTTTCTCACCATTCAAAGGAGCTCGGAACTTATAAGGAAAGTTCAATTTCTCTTGTTTGACCTTATATCACCATTCCTCTTGATATCTTTTTCGAGCCTATGGAGTCATCGTCAGAAGTAGTTAACTTCGGAAAGTCTTTATTAGTTCCTAGTGTGCTAGAGCTGGCCAAAGAGCCTATTGACAAGATCCCAATACGATATGTGCACCGTGACCAAGACCCTCCATCCAATGACGTTCATGTGCCATCAGTACCTATTGTCAATCTCAAGAGCTTGCTTACAGGAGAGTCCATGAATTACGAGCTGGAAAAGCTTCATTTCGCTTGCACAGACTGGGGCTTTTTTCAGGTTTTTACTTTTCCTTCTATTCTTCTTGTATCGTTTTTGCATTGCTAGATCTTAACTCAATGTTGGGACTTGAACTAATAAGTTAAGCAATATGAATTTGATGTCTGGTTTTACATATCTTTAAATCTATATATGGCAGCATCAGTTGTTCTTTTGAAATTTTCTGTATATGCATGTTACAATCGGAATGAGGCTTAGAGCCTAATTGGCATGGCTTTTGAAAAGTTGAAAACTACTTTCATTATGTTTGGATAATTTTATTGAAGGGCTTTTCTTTGTTTCGAAGAACTTTTAGATGAAGCTAATCTAATGTAGTCCCTATGGAAGCTCTTCTATAGAAGCAGAAGTAGAAGCAAACTCTATCCCAAGCAGGCTCTTATTATGTCGGTGCATAACATGATTCATTTTTCTCACAATAGATCATAGACCATGGAATTTCTCTTTCATTGCTAGAGGAGTTTAGAAGGCAAGTCATAGATTTTTTTAATCTTCCAATGGAAGACAAAAAGAAGCTATGGCAACAACCAGACAACCACGAGGGATTTGGGCAGCTTTTTGTTATATCCGAGGAGCAGAAGCTGGATTGGTCAGACATGTTTTACGTAACAACTCTACCCGTCAATCAAAGGAAGATTGAGTTGTTTGAAAAATTACCTATAAAGCTCAGGTTCTTTCTCTGTGAACACACACAATGAACTTCTTTTGCTCATCGGAAAGGTTTTAAGCTAATTGAAGTGATTTTTCATAATCGGTGTCTAGGGAAACTATGGAGGCATACTCTGAAGAACTGAAAAAGCTAGCCATGACTTTATTAAGTCTAATGGCTAAGGCTCTAACGATGGACGACAATGAGATTAAAGAACTATTTAGAGATGGGGTGCAATCAATGCGGATGAATTACTATCCTCCTTGCCCCGAGCCTGACAATGCCATTGGCTTCACTCCTCACTCGGATGCAGATGCTCTAACAATTCTGTTTCAGCTCAATGAAACTGAGGGCCTTCAGATTCGAAAAGATGGGAAATGGGTTCCAGTTAAACCACTTCAAAATGCTTTTGTGGTTAATGTTGGTGACATAATGGAGGTAAATTCTCTATATTCTTTTAACTAGCTCGCGTAGGCATTCTAAACTGGTCTATATATGTGCATTAGGAGTGACAATGATCATTAGCATCTTCATCACATCCATGGAGGAGGATGCTCTAGACGTACTTTAATTTGACCAGACGAACTTGTCTTGGTCGGTCCTAAAAAAATAATATTTTGGGAAAACACATAGATTTTCCGTTTCCGCTGATACACTTACCTGGTTATTGCTTTCAGATTTTGAGTAATAGTGTGTATCGGAGCATTGAGCATAGAGCAATAGTGAACTCAGACAGTGAGAGGCTCTCAGTTGCCACATTTTATAGCTCCAACCTTGACTCGGAGTTGGGCCCTGCACGTAGCCTTGTTGGACCAAATAATCCACCAGTTTTTCGACGAATGCCCATTGAAGAGTACTTCAAGAATTTCTTCGCCCGGAAACTCAATGGCAAGTCTTATATTGATTTTATGAAGTTGGAAGTTACAGAAAATGGCAGTACAGATATTGATTGCTAAGAGGAGGAAACTCAGTTCTTGTACTGATAGCTACTTCCACTGCATTGAACCTAGTACTTGTGTAAATACATATTCTCAAATGTTTGTGAATCATTTGACTTTGGATCAATGACTTTTAATGTCAGAAAATTAATGGACTTAAAATAATTCCACTGCATTTCCCTTACAATTAATTCAAGTTAATTACGATCCGGCTAGAAATGAAATAATTAATTATATTGGTTGAATAATAAGTGCTTAAATCATAATGTAGATAATTACATAAAATTGAATGGTTCGTATTCTTGATTGGTTGATAGCTTATTGGATAATAATATTATATTACAAAATAAATAGACTTCTAATTCAATAATATAATTAAATATTCATGAGTTACTTACTAACATTGTTCTAAAAAGCGCTGTCTAGGCGAGAAGCGTGATGAAAACACTTCGTTTTGAGTCTAGACGGAAATTAAGCGATCAACGACAATATTGACTTTTTAATGCTTGTCTAGTTATTAGGGACGTCTAGGTACGCTTTCGCCTCATGCCCATATTTTAAGGGGGTCCAATTTTTTTCCCTTTTTTTTTAAAATAAAACCCACAACTCAGACTCAGTAGCTCACTATTCCTTCAAACTTCAAAAACTCTAGTCGCCCACTTATATGGATTTTTTTTTTAAATAAAACCCGCATTATTTTGTATCGGACGATACGTAGAACGAATTAGATGAAAAAAAGATATTGAATTGGAGTCTAATAAAAAGTTAGATTAGGCCACTGTTTGGTACACGTTAAAATTTTCATTCTCATTCTTCTACCCATTTCAACCACACTTTCTTCAATAAAATAATATTTTACATTACTCAATGACTTTTCCTTCATTTTCAACCATATATTCTCCATCAATCTACTATTCCAGATACATTCTTCCAAAATAATGTGGCTCAAACACACCCTAGATAAGATTTAAGCTAAAAATTATCTACATTATGTAATTATGATTTTAAAATTTATCTTTACATATAAATTATTAAGTTAATACGATATTTTATAATTTTAGCTGTTTGATATGTATTATTTGAAGAACTATGCTAGATGTACAGCCTTAGTGTACATTCACGTTGACATCTCCCTCACATAGGGGGTATGGGCCCACAATTTTAAAAATCACGATCCCCACCCCCATGTGAAGGGACTGTCAAAGTATACATTCAGCATTTTTGTTATTTGAATTATTGAATTTTTTTACAACAATTAACAATTTAAATAAAATAAAAAATAAAAAACGTTTTTTTACGCTTAAATTTCGTCTAGATTCGCATAGGCTCGTAAAGCTTGAATCTTGACCTTCCGACCTAGTCACGCTTTACGCGTTTTAGAACACTACTTACTGGTAACTAAATAAGTTTTAAAGTGAATAAATTACTTATTTTGGTAATAATTATGATTAATGTGTTTTCCTTAATCTTTTAAACAAACAAAATGAAAATCACATCAACAATTAATGGAAACTAATTAATAATTTACGGAAAGAAAACCTTCCTTGCTTTTTCTCTTTCATAATTTTTTATAAATTATGGCTTGAGATGTTAAAATTTTTATAAACAAAATTCCTACATCCAAACATTTTTTTGATAATTTTTGATAATTAACTTATTTAATTATACCTTTGGCCAACGTGAATGTGAAAAATCAAGAACTGATGGCCACTGAGTTGCCATCGACTCCTACGCGGGGTTCCCTTTCAAATTCCTGAGATCCCACCCAAGTCCAACCGGTTCATCTTCCTTGTACTGTTCTCATTTTGAAATCCACACACGCACAAAGACGTAAATTCAACACAGCAATCTAGAGAGAGAAGCTCTATTGGGATAAACTGCAGTTATATCAATAATTTCAGTAATAACAAATCATGCCTTCAGGTGCAAAGAAGCGAAAAGCTGTCAAGAAAAAGAAGGCAGTAGAATCACCATCCAACAACAATAACAACTCTATTCCACCGGATTCTACTGCTCAGTCTCATGGTATAGTTGGTTCTTTACTTTAAACAATCCAATTGAATCTAGCCCATGTTTCACTAAGTTGTTCTCTTATATTTTTCGAACTTTGCAGTTAAATCTTTTCTGAATTTGGCTTTGTGGGTAAGCCTCAATGCCTGTTGATTTATTTGATTTGGAATCCATTGGGCTTGCCCATCCGTTCCTCTTTACGTGCAGATTAGATTCATCTAGAAGCTCTAGCTTTTAGAGAGGGAGCGTGAGCATTCACTTAAATGTCTTCAACCATTTTATTATCAATCTCTGTATGTACCAGTGTGTCCCCATATGTATTAGTTGATAATGGTTATAAGGGCACGTGTTAGTGTTTCCCGTAGTTTTTACTCTTTGGTATGAAGTTATACTTCATTGCAGCTTTTAATAGCAAGCATAGATGAATCAGTGCATCCTTATAGAACATGTAAGTTATTTCCTTTAATTGATCCTAGATCCGGGCTCAGTTAATCTCCAAATCAACCACTACAATCAACCAAGAGAACCACAAACCGAGAGGCCTTCCCAAACACAACGGTTTGCTCCTCAAACTGTAGCCCACTAAGAGCTGATGGTGGAAAGGAAATGAGGCCTCAATGTGTTAATCCACAGAGGAAAGGGAAGAAGAACAAGTTGCCAAAGAGAAGGCAAAACCGAGAGCACCAAGCAAAAGGCCAAAACCGAAATTTGTTCTCTCTTCCAAGACACACGGCTGCTCACACACTTTCACACACTGCAAACAGTAATGGACAATAGCTTAAATATGTTAAGCTTAGGTATGGACTTTAGGTCAAGTAATATGGCCCAATAACAAAAGGAGATAAGTGGGTTAACATCCTAAAAGCCTTCCAAGTGTTTGGGTTGAGCCAATTTGGCTGCTTCAAATGGCCCAAGTGGATTACGTGATTCAATTTGTTCAATTGTGGTGTCGACATATCACTTCACTCATCGGCCGAGGCTTATGAAGTATAATCCAACTAAAAATCGATTTAATATCATAGCCCGGGATTTATTTGATATCAAAACACAACAGAACAGACCATTGTATTTCTCAATTGTGTAGCTAATCTTTTTTTAATTTATTGGTTTTCAAGTTTTGGTTAAATTGCTTCGTGGGTAGATTTTGTATTGAATTGTTTTGATGAATCAAACTATGGTAGGGGATGATGATCTTAAGCACCAAGAAGATAAAGAGAGTGATGGTGGAGAGGTTAGCTCTCCTGCATCTCAGGAACACTGTAGCACCAGAACTCTTTCACCGAGGACGAGGAAGTCAAGGTGGAGCAGGAACGCAGCACTTCAAATGTTCCGTCTGTCGAAGGAACGAATAATGAGGCTTTTCGTTGAAAATGTTACATTTGTTGATTCTGCAAAAGAGGAAATTTTTTTATCACAACAACAGGCTGAGGAAATTCATGTTGTTTCAGTCGAGGAAGATAGTGATTTAGTTAAGAAAACATGCCCTGTTGTCGACTTGGAGAAGATCTCAATGCTGGATGAGAAAGTGCAAGTATGTATAAGTGCTACTGAATCTGAATTGAAAGCAAATGAGATGGAAAAGTTGAGTTATGCAGACGAGAAGGTTATTATTTCGGCAATTATTGTGGATGTGGTATCAGAGAGGAATGAGGATGTACCGACTGATCGATTAATAGATATTGCTGCTGCAACTTCGAATGCTAAAGAATGTGCAATACAAGAAAATGATGACAAATTGACACCCTCATACACTTTACCTAAGGTCGATGCCAATAAAGAAGTAGAATGTGAGAGAGAGAATAAATTTCCAGAGGTTCGGGCTATGTTTTTCTACTGCAGAATTACGTCAATCCTTTCGCAGAAAATCTCCGTCTTAATCTTTGCTATTTTGTTCTGATATGCAGGTGTTGGCAGCACCTGATCCCCGTCGTCCAGTGCAAACTACTTCACGGAAGAGTTGTTGTGGACTCTTTGAGGTGTTGACAGGGTCCGTAGATAATTTGAGGTTAAGATCCTTAAGCTTCAAACTTTCATCTTTTCATTCACATTTTGCAAATACAGGTTTTATATCACAGTGATTTTAATGTGCACATTAAACTCATTTTCTAGTAGGTAAACAATGAACGAGTACTACGATATTGCTAAGCAAATGACCGGAAATATCAAACAGATCTTATCAAAATAATTTTGCATGATTTTCAATTGAAACTTCATACAAAACTGTGGGTTTTGTATGAATACTTGGCTATTTCCACATAGGCATGAAGCATGTTGAAGATTGATGATTGCAGAAGGCTCGGATTGAGTTTCATCAAAAATCTGCGATCGCTCATCTCTAATGATCATTGTTAAAGAATAATGGCAAGAGGTCTGGCTAAACATACAAAGTCAGGTTTTCTTTTACTGTACTTTGTAGAGATTTGTTATTGCAGTTAAGAATTTCTCTGATAATGCTTTCTCACCCGTTTTGCAGTGAATTGATTTTTCTTTCTTGTTAAGTTCTATCCTAGTTTGGCTGCTTTAAATTTTTGGATCTTAATGATTGAGTTGTGGTGGTGCGGTTACACGGTCTAACGCGAGTGCTGATGAATGTTTAATGTTGTGATGACTTTATTTGTACTTCAATGTTGTGATATTAGCCTAAAAACTGTAATAAGAGTAACCGAACAGGGGTGTTAATATGTGTCAGGCCGATCGAGCCTACTTTAGGCAACTTATAATTTTCTTTTGGAAGGAGTTCATGAAGCATAACAGATTGTTGTTATAATAATGTTTTTTTGTTGATTTTTCCGACTTTCTAAAGAAAATTATAGAAACAAATAAAAGTGCTACATTTTATTTGTATGCTCATTTTTCACACAAGCACAAACAAATTACAATAGTGAACCCACGAAATGCCAGTCCCTTTTTGATTTTGTACAACATAAATGAATCGAAAATTCGTAAATCCAAAAAGTAAATAAAATAAAAACACGCTTAAGACACAATTGAAGAACATTCTCCATACTCAAAAGTGTCCTTGCTGATCAACCCCCATGAATTGCAGCTATGTACAAGAGTTGAGTGGCTGAAAGGATAATGGTAAATGCTTCCATTGTTCTCTGCAATTTTTTTTTTAATTTGTTAGTACTAATTTATCGTTTAAGATTATTTATGTGGATACAAAACCAATACTTTTTGGACACTTACTAGACGAGAGTTTCTGTTCTCGAGTTCAATCTCTTTCCATGCGAAGCTGCACGGTAGTTCTTATTAGTCGAGAAAAGGGAAAAAAACTAAGACGGACAACATAAGACACGATACAACTTTAGATGGAGGCAATAAATCTTGAGTTGTCATAAACAATTTCAACTGAGAATATAGGTTACCCCATGGCAAGAAGAGTGAGAGTCCAAGCAATGGCAGCAGCAGAAACTGCAGCAGCCATGCTATCCCTGCTCCAAATACGATAATGGTTAAATCCAGAAAGGATTGATGCAATTCCAACAACACCAGCAATCATAGCAAATGTCACAAAGAATCCAGTGGCTGCATTTCCCATCGGGAAGTATATCGGTGAGAAATGTGCTGGCAAATCGAATCCAGGACCTGTTACATAAAATCTCAATGCATTAGTCCAATCATTTTTCATCGTATAGGTGTAAATCATCTAGGCACGATGCTTTCTACACCTAAAGTTTTGAGTAATGCTATCTATCTAAAACTAGTACACCATACCATGCCATGCCATGCTTGCTTTTATGCGTGTGCGTGTTTGGAGATGGCCTAACAAAGGCTGTGTTGGCCCATATGCACACCTAAGACATTCTGGGTATGGTACGAATAAGCCACTCTAGGCATACTTATCGTGTTTGGACATGCACTTGTGCCAAAACGCATGAGATATACATAGAATTTTCACTGAGAAAGTAAACATACCAATGACGAAACCATGTTCAATGGCCATGTCCATTGCCCAGCCACCAATGCCAAGAATTATTGCATACATGCAGAAATTGAGGACCAAAAGCAGTCCTGCAAGAGGTTTTAGCTGCCCATTGGCCATTTGTATGGATCTAAGAATTCACAGGAAAAAGAAATGCTAAAAGAAGAAATTAAGTTTTGTGTACAATTGCATGTGTATTGGGTGTTTATATAAGTGCAAATGTAAAGGTTTTTGGTTCTTTTCTTGTAAGGCTGTATGTTCTAAAGGGTTTTTGTGGGGCTGTAAATGTTATACTTTGTGTTCAAGTAAGGGCAAAAGATACCAGATTCTTTCCTGCCTACCAGATTATATATTCTTTATCTCTAGTTATGATGTTTCTCTAACGTTAGAATATTACGAGTAACTTTTCAAGGAAGTGAACAGCATACTACGAAAACGATCAGACTTTCCGTGCTTACACCACCTATTTATGAAAAGTTCTCGTGATTGCAAACTCAAAAACTAAGAACGTATTTGTCAAGAATTATAATTGCTTATAAGTTAATCAAACTCTATTTTTGTTTATACGCGATGTACAACCAATTACTTTTGCCATTTTTTGATCGCACATTCTTTGAGACCCACTACTTAATAAGCATTTAAGTTTTAACAAAAATGTTAGTTTTGATAAACATTTTTAGAAAAAATAAGCAGAAGCAAGAATGATCAAATTGTAAAAAAATTCTTTTTAATTAAACAATACACATTTTAACTTAATCAACATGTCATTAAGGAAGAGATGAACTCCTCCTTAAAATCATCAATCTCCCAAAAGTTCCAATATTCTTTCTCGACGTATCTCCGATTATAAATAACAAATTTCGGATTTGAGTTTGATTCACACGCTCAGTTTAAAGTTCACTTTGTGGTCTCAACACACGAGACAAATTGAGAAGAAAAAAATCTTAGAAAAATATTTCACAAATAATGTTCATGTAATTTTAATGGAGCCAACTAGAGGAACTATGGACATTATAATTTTAAGCTCCAATAATAATGACAGTTAATTAACACATTAAGTAATATGTCAGAATTATTATTCCCAAATTATTCGACTAGAAATTTGGAATTTCACTCTTAAAATTATAAAACAAATTATATTCAAGAGATTTGAACTGACAAATAGATATAGTTATTTCATATATATAGATCAATTCTCCATAAACGGATCATAATTAAAGTTAGGTATTTATCCGTGAAACTCTTACGTTGTATCTTTCTCCATGAGTTCCATTTATCCTCTAATGAATAATATATTTTATGATCTAATCATAAAATTGAGCGCTCTTATTATTCAAGTCTTGAATCAACGCTTAGGGGGGGCAATCTATCTACTTTTCTACAAATGAATGGATTTCTTCTTTGTCTATTAATATTCCCGACTATTTATCTCATTGTATTTTTAATGTACCTAGAATTTGACATTATTAATTTGCGTCATACCTGGCACATCATAAAAAAACACAACTTAATAAATATGAATCTATTAATTACTCAAAATTAAGATCAATTCATATATGACCATCATTGATCAAAATTGAATGGATTTTACTAGAGATTCATTATTAATTATGTTCTCGTACTATATAATGAGATTATATATAAAGTGCTTTCATTCCAATAATCACATCATTGACAATTCGTATAAGATTATTTCATTCAAAATGTAATGAACTGCACTAGATCATAATTAAAGATCCATACTTTAATTTTAATCATGGACAAATTTAGATTATTACAGTTTAAATATTATTCTCGTGTACATAACACTTATTTACAATATTTAAAGTTACATATAAATAATCAAGGAATTTTTTATATTTATAAAACATTTAATCATGCATGTAAAATATATTGAAATAATTTCACAAATATCATTAAATGTCATCAAATGTTTATAATTCTTTATTAATGAACACATATCCCAACAAAAAATGCGCCAAGTTACTTGCGAACACAATTAGATTTCTTAAATGAATTATACTTGCACATTCTTTGTGTACATCATGCTTGACATTTTGTACGGTGTAAAAATTAAAGTCATTGATTGTTTTAATTGTTGTTAAAATTAATGACAAAATTGTGTGTCATATCACACAATGTATCCACCAGGATGTACACCAAGCAAATTCGTTATTAAATTCCGCCATTCCTTTTAGAATGAAAATGCTATAATAAAACCTCTATGAAATAATAATACTGGGATCGAGAAAAATTATTATTTTAGAGGAGTTATTAAATTATTGATAAGTGAATATTTTATTAATTAATAGAGTATTTCATATTTTATAACTTGTATTATATTTTACCATAATACATGTAGGATATTTAAAAAAAGTGAATGTGATGAAATTCAAAATTTATTTCGTAGGCACAAATACATACACTAATGAAGAAATATCAATGTACAAACATTGACTTCAAAGTTTAATATTTTGAAACATTAATCGTTCATAAATTTGAATTAGTATGAAATTAAAACTATTGGTTTGTTAAAATTAGGGATGAAGTATTGGTTTTGTGCAAATAATAATAATAATAAGGCAAAAGACTTTAGATACATATTTTGAAAAAGAGACGAAATGAAAACAATGTTGTTAAATTAGAAGTTTGCTAATTTGTATTAGTATGAATTTTTATAAATTCAAGCGGATATTATTTTATATATTTGTTGGGCTTTAAAGAATCTAAAAAAAATTATTATCTTCTATATTTAGCAAAGCTATTAATTTAGTACACTGGCTCAAGTTGGGACGGAAAAATTTTATTACTTAAGTGAGATTATTAATTTATCTATAATTTATTTATCAAGGGCGTGTTCGGTCGTTTTAAAATCCAATTAAAATTAAAAATATAGCCGTTATTGGGTCAAACTCGTCTAATAAAAGTCAACAATAACGGGTAATTTTTTTAATTTTAATCTCTACCGAACACACCACAGGTTTTACTGTATTTAGCACTACTACTGCCATAACGACATTTTATGTAGTATTAAGTGATATTGACAATGAAATGTAGAATCAAGTGAATTATATAATCATACATCTTATTTAGTGTTACATTAGCGTCATCTAGACCGATGATTTAACATCAACAGTCCTAAATAATACAACTTTTTAAAACAAGGTCCACAACTAACCACATTCAGAGTTTAGTTACATGTGGAACCAGTCTTACACTAAAAATAGCTCAATCATGCTACTTGTATAATTTTATTTTATTTTTTTACAATTTTGGTTGATATCACATTCATTCATTTCAGTAAACTGTTTTTTTAAATAAGTGGTTCAGATCTTGACAACATCAATGTTGTCGGCCACAATTGTCAAAAATAATTATATAAATAGGTTAATTCAAGATATCTCAAATTATCCGATCCACGACTAAGTGTCAAAAAAATAAAATAAAAAACTTGTCCACTTTGATATCAATTGTGACATCATTTGATAGGACGATTCAATAAGAAACAACCTTAAAACAAGATTGCACGGAAAGAATGTTCCAAGCTATATATTTTCAGGTATTAGCTTAGTGATGTCCGATGCTATGACAAGGATCCAAAGAGAATGAGGACTAGCAACCAGAAAATATTGAAAGAGATGCATCACTCTCTAATTAATCTTTTTCAGGATGTTGATCTTCGACAGTCGATTCATCCCTAACTTTCTCGACCTTTGCTTGATCAACGGACTTATCCGGGGCATAGATTGACAAACCGCTCTTTTCACTTTTTCAATAATCAGGCAATCGAACTGTTCGAGGTGAACCAACTCTTTTAAGGTCACATTTGTGACTCATCAGGTGCAGGAATTAGTGCCGGAAACTGACATTATCTTTTGGAAGAGACTGACAATGGCCAAGTTTGAGCTAAACACGAAACCGTCAGATTGAATTGATTTTTGAAAACTTAATGTAAAACAATATCATACCTGAACTATTGAAGTAAACAAGTTCAAGTGAACAGGATTAAAGTGACAGAAGGCTCTTGAACCTAAAGCAATCTTGTCGAAAGACATGTTCTTTAATTCATTTCTGCCTCGAAACGAAACATCCAGCAACATAAATCTGGACATTAGATACCACATGCTGGCATGTTTGACGTTGATTTTTTTAATAATAAATTTTATGAATAATGTTATATTTGAGAAAATAAAGATTTTTATATTAAATTTGAAAAAAAAAAACATTCAATTGCAGAATAGGTGGATAAACATCATCTCACCTCCAATTGTATATCAGATTCTTAAATTAAATAAATAAATAAATATACGAAAAAGAGGAATCAATAATGTGAATCACTAAATTACATCTACACTTTAGCAAAAGACTCTCATCACCTTCCTCAATTTTTACAAAATTTCTGTCGATATAAGTAATTTTGCACTGAAGCACAGTGAATTATCAACATCTCTACATAAACATACATATAAATTGGCAAACGACTTTTTGTAGTTGAGAACATCCATTCGCAAAGTGGAGGAGAAGAGGAACCCACCAACAGTAGTTTTCTTATCCTCTCTCTTCTTGGGTCGAAGAATGACCGACAATTACATGGTTTGTGATTTTATCGAATTTTTATGCTTATTATTTATTGTTCTGAATTCGTCTCCTTTTGGGTATAGTAAAATCTTTATAAGTTCTGGAAATCTCCTTCAATATCATTTTTAATCTTTGTCGTTAGGCCCATACGAAGTAGTTCATGACCAATATGAACCTAATGACGAAACTTTGGATGACTCAGAATATGACCCCGAAGAGAGTAACTTTTCTGCCTAAAAGTTCTTTTTCTGTTCCACCTAAAATTATTTTTGATTATCGAATAATGTTAGTTCTTGTTTAGAAAGATGAATC
>CAIGRL010112337.1:0-20516 GCA_903798325.1 Fraxinus xanthoxyloides
TTTTTATCTAACAAAAATAATAAATTTATTAGTAAAAAGTAATAGTATTTACTAACTAAAAATATAAAAAGAATAAAAGCAAGAAATAAATAAATAAAAAATATAAAGAAAAAAATAAAGGGGGGCAATAAACGAGGTAGGGGACTTGCTCCGCCCCGCCTCGATCTCGCCCCGAACCCTCTCCGTCTCGCTTTAACCGGGTATGGGGATGAGGTAAGGTAAAAAAAATACCCAACGGGACAGGGGTAGAAATGACAGACCCATCCCATACTCTCCCCGTTGCTATCCCTAGTCAGATATCAATTATGATATTTACATCTCAGGTCAGTCCTGAATCGAAATGAGATCTTTTTTGCGAGCAAGGTTGTGAAGTCGTAATCGATGGAAAGAGAGTTTGTCAATAAGGCTAGTTTGGAAGAGCATTAAGGCTTTTGGAAAACAAGTATACACTTTTTTATTCATCAAATACTGACTTTTTTAAAAACAAATACACCTACAAACTTACACATCACAAACAGAAAGTAATAATGATCTGAACTTTGAACAAGCAAGACATTGAAGATGGTGGCATGGGGTGCACATTAGGGCATAGATGGTCTTGGTGACGGCAGTGTAACAATGAATATTACAAATGGTGATGATGACGGTTATGATGATGGTAACAATGTAATAAAGTATAATACAATTGGTTGTGGCGACCTCGCATATGGTAGTGGCAGTGTAATAATATATGTTACAAGTGATTGTTGTGGTAACAGTGTAACAAGATATGTTACAAGTGGTTGTGGATGCGACCCCATGGTGGTGACATCGTAATAATATATGTTACAAGTGGTTGTGACGTAGAGCATAACAAAGTATATTACAAGTGATGGACACAATAGCGAAAAGATCGAGAGTTACAAATGTAACACATATTGTACTAAAAGGAAATTCTCTACTCATATAAGCTTTTTTTAAAACTAGTCCATTGCCCGTGCAATGCACGAGTTTTCTTATTTTGAAGGTAATGTTAGCAATAAGTTTGTATCTATACTTTGTTGTTTAGAATGATATTAGTTTTCAATAACATCAAAACAAATTAACTATGTTACATAGTTGAACTGAAAAATTATTAGGTATTTTTTCATAATTTATTTATTTGTTTATTGTTGTCATGCAAATAGTTTACCGCTTCGAAATGGGGATCTACTGGCCGGTCAGGTCGCGGGGGTCGAAAGGGTAGCGCCCCTCATGGGGACTTGGGGGCAATGTCCCCCGAAAGGGGATTCCAATTTCCACGTATGTGTTGAAGATTTGCGATTTACGTGCATAGTTTATTCACATTCTCATATTCCCTATAATTTGTGATTTTCTTAGATTCCTACAAAAAATGATATTACATGAATGAATGAAGTCTTTATCTGTTGTTCTTTGTGCTTGTAAAATATAACAAACAAATGACGATGCGCAGAGAGACTCATCCGCACGAAGCGGGATATGATCTCCGCGCAGCACGGAGAAACTGTGGGAAAGATCCCCGTGCACGAGGAGACATGATCTGCACAGTGTCTCCGCATTGCGCGGAGCATGTCTCCATGCAGCAGAGACTGCTGAGATAGCTATCTCCGCTTGCACGGAGATCTATGTCTCCGCGGAACGTGAAGATGTGCGCGCATAGAAGAGGAAGAAGGCGTACGTCCTCTCTGCGGTACGCGATGCGCAGTTGGAGTGACTGTGCTACAATACCATCCTGGGTCGTTTTTGCAAAATCAAGAGATTCAGACCCTATAGTAGTAATGTAAATGTTCATTTCATGTTAATGCTTATGAATGTTAAGTAACATGTTTCGACCCCTAAATCTTATTTTTATTATACATGAATTAATTCAAAAATTTAAAGATGGAAGTAGTGTTCGTGAATTTCTTTTCATTACTAATGAATCAACTTTTATGCATTTTGTTTCCGAATGGAGAACATGTGGAAGTGAACAGCAAGAACTTCCTTTTATTATGTCATCATCTTCTGATTAGAATCATAATTTCTTGCACATAAATTTATTTTTTCAAAGAATGGGCTCAAACAAACCCTTGATATCACAGTGACCAACTGTTTCAATATCTTATGTTATAGGACCGATGTCACAAGTGACACAAAACTTTTTATTTAGATCGAATTATAGAAACTGACTAAGAAATTAAAGAAATTTTCAAACCTAACCACTGACGATGATTATAGATGGCAGCGCATTCCAAAGAGTATACAACTCATTTTCTTCTCTATTATCACTGATTACAATGCAAGTTCTCTACATTCTGTTTATCAAAGATATCAAACTTTCCATTACTGTTCCTTACGATCTTCCCATGTTTGCGGTGGGGAACTCAAAAATTGCAAAAGTATACGATTTAGTATTGAATTGTAACCTCCGTTAACTTGCTAACGAAGATGAAAATGATGTTGTCGGTCTCAAGCAGAGAGATTGTGAAAAAAGTTGCCGTTTCCTCCTTTTTATCTTCCAAGAAACAAGCAGAGATTCAAAGTCAAAAATTATGGGTAAGGGTAGGAGGAAGTCCATATTACTCTTGAAGCTTGGATGAATAGTGGAGAATGGATATGGATATGGATAAAATGGGATAAAAAAGCTTCACAAATGAACAATAAACGGTGGATTGTCTCTTTTAAGTTAGTAGGGATGATGAAAGACAAAAAGCTCATTCGTTCCTTCCTTTTGTCCAATCTCAACATACATTCCCTCCTCAGCGCCTATGCTCAACCATTGAAACTCACATGCGCTTCTTGCACCTTGTAAATCGATGCCTCAAAAAGACAAATGAAAGAAAAATGAGCATTACAAACAATTTTAATTATGCGAGTGTAAAAATGTGATTTAAATGTCTAAACCCTGAATTAGAGACCAACTTATTACAAAATCAAGTTTGAATGCCTTGTTTCTTTTTCTTTTTTTTAACTATATTTTTCTCCAAAATTCAAATGTATACGACCTAGTCAAAATCAAAATTGGTAAGCACTCAGCAAATTTATTGCTATAAAACTTTTCCATTTTTTTATGAAAAAGAGGAGAAACTGATGATTCTCTCTCTCTCTCTCTCTCATCAACACGCACCTATATCTCTCTCCATTATCAATACACACATATGTATATGTGCATTGCTTTCCCAACTATAAGATGAAGCTTTAAAGTTGCCAGCATTTCACATGCTTCTCTTTTCGTTTCCCTCTCTGGAAGTTTGAAACAAAAGCCTATAACTTTAAAAGGGCACCAATTTGCATGCCATCATTGCGTATCAGTACAGTTAATAAGGGGTACGTTCAATACTTTGCTCATTTAGCTATCTTTTTTGACTGATAAAGCATTTTAGAATAATCTTTCACAATATTTTTTGTTCGCATCACATAAAAAGTGCCATATACAAAGCTGATATTTGTACCAAATGTATTGCTTTAAATCTTTTTGCAATAACTTTGATTGTAGAGATTCGTGGTATTGATATGAATTGGATTGAGTGAATTTTGAAACCTGGGTTCATATTTATATATTGAAAATGTCAAGGGAAAACTTGAAATTTGATGGGAAAATTGGGCAATCCAAGGTGAGAAAAAGAGGGTGTTCATGGTCATCTTCATCATCATTAGTCCAGAGTTATCGGTTAAAACGGGCGATTTTGTTGGGGAAAAGATCGGGTGGATCATACATTCCTGTCCCAATATGGAAGAGGACGAGTTCAAGGTCACCATCAATGAAAAATGGCAAGTATTTGGTGGCAAATGTTGGTGATAAAGCTAAAGATTTATCGATTACAGCCCGAAAATTGGCTACCATGTTAAGGGAGTTTAATGGGTTTTCTTCATCCAGAGCGACGAAAGAAAATTTGGAGGAGAAAATAACTGAATTAGGAATAATTAGGAAAAGTGGGATTTTGAAGGTATTGAAATTGGATTCAATGCAATTTCACTTGTCTGATCCATTTCATATTCATGTTTCTGAGGTGGAATTGCATTTTCTTTTGATAGAATTGGGCATTTTTTTTCCTGCAGATAACATTGAAATTTTCTGGTTTGAATTTGCAGAGAATGGATCCCTCTAAAGTGGGTAGTCATCGAAGAAGAGCATCGGTTGGTTCTCAAAAACTTCTGCAGTCTGACAGTAATTTGGGAGGCCTTATCTCTCCTCACAACTTCTTATACGAGGTAACAAAATGTGTTCCTTCCTTTAGTAACCTTAGTCGACAATTGTTTTATCAGGAAAGAGTGGCACCGAATGAGAGAACCCATTAAGAGTAATATTAGCTGGATGGGTGGCTGCAATGCTTCCTGACCGATAATGAAGTAATGATGAACCTAAATCTAAGATCCGATTAAGTCTGATCTGATACCATATTAGAAACTATGAACTAAAGGTAAATTGAGGCAGAAAAATAGAAGAATAGGAGGAAATGTGTTCCTGTTCTGTGTAGAGCAAGACCCTTAGGATTACAAATAAATATCTTCCATTATGAATTTCAACTTATTACCCCGGTCGGAGATCCTTTTGTTTCATGCACATATTAATTACACGATATTACTATCGTGGAAATAACTGTAGTAAATATAGAAAATAACACGAGAATTGTGAAAATATCTTTAGTACTTACATTTGAATAGTCCTATTTTTATGGCTTCTTAGCACTGGCCAAAGGATCCAGTTTGTAGGTTCTGGTATCCTATAGAAAATACCTTTCATTTTCATTGGCATGGTTTTTCAAATTAATTTTGTGGCTACACACTTTCAGGAAACAAAATAGTCAGTGTCTGTCTACATCACTACATGTATTTATAGAAAATTTTCCACATTTTATGCAATGATGATAGTATTGATAGCATTTACTGCTTTTGGAGCCACTCTTTTGGCCTAATAAAACTGTGCTTGAAGAAATGGACAAATCCTTGTTTAGACTAAGGAACAGGGAACATGGTTTAAGTTTTTTCTGGGAGCCACCTATGCTGACATTCAGAGTTAAAACTTTCGTTTTTGTCATGTTGTTTGTATATAGGTTGAGTAAATTCTATAGAACTTGAGTTTGGGAATTATCGAATATCGGTGGACTAACAATCTTCCGTTTGCATTTAGCAGTATACAATATTATTCATGTCCTCTTAGCAGAATTTCGTACGCTAAAGTCGGGAATATGTTGATCAAATTATAAGTTATGCAGGTTGATCGGGCACAATCTCATGGTCAGACCCCTTGCAGACATGCAGTTGGAGGAAAGAATCGTCTCAAGGATGTGCACAACGGGCTAACAACGTCTAAAGAACTGCTCAAAGTATTAAGTCGTATTTGGCGCCTTGAAGAGCAACAATCCACTAGTTTATCGCTCGTCTCATCTCTGAAATTTGAACTTGAGCGCTCATGTATTCAAGTCAATAATTTAATCCAAGAACAAAGAACAGATAGAAGTGAGGTTGATATACTGTTGAGGCAGTATGAAGAGGAAAAGACCGTTTGGAAAATTAAAGAACGAGAAAGGATTCACAGTGCCATTACAACTATATCTGGAGAGCTAGAGATCGAGAGAAAGCTGAGGCGACAAACTGAGAGACTGAACAAAAAACTTGGTCGAGAATTGGCAGAGATGAAGACATCTTTGTCTAGGGCAATTGAAGAACTTGAAACCGAGAAGAGGGCACGAGAGATATTGGAACGAGCCTGTGATGAGTTAGCCCGAGGCATTGGAGAAGACAGAGCCAAAGTTGAGGAACTAAAAATACAGTCGGCGAAAGTTCGCGAAGAAGTGGAAAAGGAGAGGGAAATGCTTCAGCTAGCTGATGTGCTCCGCGAGGAAAGAGTGCAAATGAAGCTTTCGGAAGCTAAGTATGAATTTGAGGAGAAAAATGCAATTGTAGACGAGTTGAGGAGTGAACTTGAGTCCTATTTGAAGTCGAAAACAGGTAGAGAAGAAGATGAGAGCCCCCCGAGCTGTGAAAAAATCAAGCAGCTCGAGAAATATTTAAGGGAAACGCTTCCAGGCTTGTGCCCCTACCAAGATAAAGAGAAGGAAAATATCGAACCAGTAAATAAAGAGAACCCAGGGGCAGGGGAAGAAGATGATTTAGCCGATAGTGATCTTCACTCCATTGAGTTAAATGTGAACGATATTAGCAAGAGCTATGAGTGGAGCAATGGTATTAAAAACGAGCCTAGGAACTCAGTCGATAAAATTAAGGTGAGGAAGTCTATTTCTGAAAAAAACAAGAAACCAAACATCTCAGAAACAAGATTTTCAGATGGCATAGAGTGGGAATTCACCAGTATACAAGAAAAATCAGACGTGTTCGACAAGAGAGAATTGTTTGAGTTTTCTTCACAACCTTGGCAGAAGAATACTGAAGACGAAATCGAGAGATACAATATGATTAAAGATCTCAGAGATCACATTATGTCTGGTTCCAGAACAGCATCCTCCCAGAACATGGCTGGTGGTACTATGAACTGCAGCCAACGCAGTGTCCCAGTGCATGATCCTAATGGGGGTGGTATCTGAAGGATTCAAAGTTTCATGCGGGCTAGAAAGTTTTTTGCGTACTTTTACAATTTATTTGGTAAGGTAAATTATACAATATTCGACTGTAAAGAATTGTTATACTTCATAATCCTGTCGAGTACTGCATATCAGATCATAGCCTAATACAGTTCTCACATATTTAGTAGATAGGCAACATTTCTGATGGCCTTGGTAGCTGCCTTAATCTGGATTCAAGTGTGTAAATTTTTTGTTTTTTGTCATCTGCAGAAAAGTTGTACAAAATATTCCACTTTCAATTGGTAACTTATTATTACAAATACTATATATTTGACATATACATGTTTCAATGTTTCAGTAGTGTAAGTAAGTTAATGCATGTTGGTCCAATGCCACCCAAACACGACATGCCCCCACAATATAATCCCAACAATTTTAAATTGGTTTAAAAAGGGAAATTTATCCCTTTTGTTTTACGACAACAAACCGCAACTTTTCTTAGTAAATTCAAGGTCGATTACATAAATGAATTGTTACATTAAATGAAATATCTAAAGCGATTATGTTCTTTCCAACTATAATAGATTATGCTAAATTTTGATTCGTCTCGTTTTCTACTAAAATGTTAATGAAGATATAATTGCTACTACAAATGAGAGTTCTTTAGATCTATAAAATGCATGTCTTAATCACCAAATGTCATGCACGCGTTCAAAAAATGCAAAACGCTACTCTTTTTAAAAGGGACAATAAACTTTTGTATTTCCTAACAACTAGATGATAACTTTCTTACATTATTAGTATAACTTCTTATCTATATTCATAAAATCTTGAATTAACAAATATTAAAGAACATTTTCAATCTTGTCACTACATTGTTAATCCCATCAAATTTGTTTAATGTTGTCCTATGGTTTCATTTACATAAATAAGAGGGCCCTTGTCTCAAACATTTCTCTTACAAATTAACTCGTTTTCCATTATTGAGACCACATGCACTTGAATCATGACCAAGTGGGGATTGCAAGGAGACTCCAAAACCCAAAACGTAATAGCTAGAAATAATTTTATTTATTTTGTTAGCTAGTAAGGTAAGGGTTGTTGCCATTTCTTTTTATATAAAAAATGATAATGAGATTATCTAAATATATTTGAGAGTGAAAAAATTGCTTACAAGTAACTTTTTAAAAGTAGCCAAACATGCTTCTAAACATCAATTGACTTGTGATAGCAAGTACATCGTTGTCACTATTTTTGTGTCAGGATAGATCCTAGAGGTAAATTAAGTCACATTTGATGGGATTAAAATTTAAATTTTAATATAAGTCAAATTCAACAATTAAATTTAATTATATATGTCATGGAATTTACAACTTTTCAACCACAAATTTAATTAACTTTTATCAAAATCTATTAAAAATCTAATTTTAATCTCTACCAAACAATAGCTAAAAATACGATGTTATTGACATGATTCTAGTTAAGTTAAATCTTCTACTATACAAAGTCACAATGGAGCCAAATGGTAAGAAAAGATAAAGGGAAAATTGCGATCATAACCTTCAATTTGTGCATGCGAAAATTCTTAAACCTTTGAAAAAATTGACAAATGCGGTTCAAATGTAATTAATTGATCAAGAACAGTAGAGATTGAAAAGGTTAGAGATTGTTGCTGTAATTTTTCCAAAGATAAATCTAGTGATTTTCAATTAAATCAAGAATAAGACTTACGGTGCACCATTTGATATGTATGCCCTTCTACTTTTTCTGTTGTTACCAAATGGTTGGGATCCGAACAAACTATGAAACTATCTAGATAGATTCGACTAAAGTCGTTACTCGAAACTTTTTAAAACTCCTCCCAAGCTCACAGTAGAGGGGATAGGGAGACCATGAGGAAGAGGGGATGCACCAGGTGGGGTGAAGAGGGATTCCCAACTCACAATATGATTTACACTTTTGACATGTTAAGTATGAGACAATACGATTATGATCTTGCTATAGCAAGATTCATAGATGTTGACATAATAGCTAAATAACAGTCCCCTATTGGGGGTGCAGGCACCCCCCAAATAGGGGTTGTCATTTGACTATTATGTCAAATGTTATATAAGGGGCTCTCAAAGTGAATGTACAAAAATATTGTACAATAAGCATTTTTTGTACTTTTATATACACGTATCATAATTCATACAATTAAAGAAGTGAAAGAGACATTTTTATCATGGTAATTCTTTTTAGCTCAAATTCGATTTAACTCTTGGCTTCCAAATTCCCTGCGTAAAAGGTAATCTTGATTTCATCACCATTTTTCAAGTTATTTTATTTTCAAAACTTCTTCTCGTTGAAGGCATTTGATTTCAAACGACCAACTTCTAGCGTGTTCTTTGGACATGCAATTAGTTTCGAAGACACTACAACACTCGAGCAGCACTTATGGCTCTTTCATGAAACTAATGAGTAATCATGTGATATTCCAACGCAAACAAGATTAAATTATTCCTACCGAATAACGAAATTGACACAAGCAAATCGAAAAGAATGCAGAACTATATTATAAATCTCTTAAGAGTAAGATTTTCACTTTTTTTTTTTTAAATGGTCTCTTGATAATTAATAATTAAAATATTACTCTTTAAAATAGTATAGTACTAAAAATTACGAGAACATTACACCCAAAAAAAAAATAAAAAATTATTATTTTCACCTGCGGCTCATGAAACACATTATTTGCGTTTTCGTCCAAACAATCTACAGTATTACAACTATTTACGATTTTGTTGAAAGAGACTAAAAGTCAAAGTCAATACCATGACGGTGGGACCTAGGAGAAAGCCGAAATAATCAGCAAGTGAGAATTTTCCTGATTATTTCCTCCTTTATTAAATTAAATAAAAATATAAATAAATTATGTTCCAGTCAACCTCACAATCGAAAGACTCTTTATTAGACACTATTTTGTAGGGTAAACAGATTAATACGCGTTTTTATTTCATAGCTTGTTTGGTGGTCATATTTTTTGGAAAAAAAATTATTTTGAATAATGAATTTTGGGAAAATATGTGGTTAAAAAGTAAGATTTTTTTTTTTGAATTTACGTGTAGAATATTTTATTCTTTGAATACATAGTTGAAAATAAATATGTGAAAAAAAGAATTTTGAAAAAATAGAAGACAAATTCTAACGAAATAATGAACGCGTTGAATCATGCAACAGTTTTGCCTTTGAAATTAGTTGAGGGCATTTAAATTATACTTTTACAAAATATGTGAATAAAAACTAATAATAAAGAAAGAATGCAAAATTACAAAAGGCTTTAAGAAACACTTTCAAAAATAAGAAACTTTTCAAAAAAGTTTCAAAATTCAAGTAATTACATTTGTGACCACCTGATAATATGTCAATGTGTCAATAACACAAAATTATGATTACAATTACAAATACACAAATTATGAATCACAATTACAAATTTAGTCACAATCATACAATTTTTAAGATCACATATTATTTATTGATCACAAATATCGATCACATATTATTTATTGATCACAAATTATTCATTTTATTGGTCATGATCATCCAAATAATTGATCACAAATATTCTTCATCCCACTCCACCACCACCAACCATCACCATTACAAACTGACCTCGATATGAAATTATAAATAGGGGCTTGCAATTTCATAAGTTGCACTAGATACCCCAACTCCTCATCCAAATCCTAATTTTCCCTCATTCTTCTCTACCACGTCTCGTCATAGGGAGTGCATCGAGAACAGTGTTGTTGCAATAACAATGTTGGGGAAATGGTGGTGGCAGAGGATAGCATGGTGGCAACAATTGGTGGGTGGGGGTGGGATACGCCTGATTTTTGAAAGAAAAAAGATTTAAAGTTATTTTTGAAACGATAAATTGAAAAAGTAAGTGTAGGTGTAATTTGCATAATAAGTTGGCAATCCATGAAAATAGAAAGTACAATTTACAGTTCGCCAAACATGAAGTCACTTCTATACCAAAACAAGATTAGTTAAAAATAAATTGAACCCAGCCGTGTATTTGGACCGAGTCTGTCTCCGTCATCTTCCGTTACAAACACACTGACTCACTGATGAATGCATTGAATTTGGACCCTCCGCCTCTTTCTAAGCAACATCATCCACCCTCCATAATTCTTCCTATATAAAATGACATACCCAATCCCTACTGTAAACTACTACAAACCCCTCTCTCTAATTTTCTTTTGAACAGGAATTCTGCAACCATGAATTTTCCTAATAATTCTCACAAACCGATAACGATCCGAGAAGTCTGGTGTCAAAATGTTGAATCGGAATTCAAACTGATCACGGATCTCATTGACGACTATCCATTTATTTCCATGGACACGGAATTCCCTGGAGTTATCTTCAAACCCAATCCGGCCAACAATTTTAGGCACGGCCTACGTAGACGGTCACCTTCAGATCACTACCAGACACTCAAGTCAAACGTTGACGTTTTGAACTTGATCCAGCTTGGGCTTACTCTCACCGACGCTGATGGGAACCTCCCCGATCTCGGCTCGGGCCAGCGATACATCTGGCAGTTTAATTTCTCCGACTTCGATATCTCGCGTGACTCTCACGCTCCGGACTCCATTGAGTTGTTGAAGAACCACGGGATTGATTTTGAGAAGAACCGGGAATCGGGGATCGACTCCGCGTTATTTGCAGAGTTGATGATGAGTTCCGCGTTGGTTTGCAACGAATCAGTGAGTTGGGTTACGTTTCACAGCGCGTATGATTTCGGGTACTTGGTGAAGGTTCTCACTCGCCGCGCGTTGCCAAGTGGGCTGAAGGACTTTTTTGAAATTCTCAGGGCCTTCTTCGGGAATAATATTTACGATGTTAAATACTTGATGCGGTTCTGTGATAGTTTGTACGGGGGGTTGGACCGTGTGGCCCGGGCGTTGGATGTGAACCGGGTCGTCGGAAAGTGTCATCAGGCCGGTTCAGATAGTTTGTTGACGTGGCATTCATTTCAGAAAATGAGGGACATTTATTTTGTGAATCGTGGGCATGAAAAACATGCTGGAATATTGTATGGATTAGAACAGTATTAGCGATGACTAAATAGGATTATAATCAATTATTGATTGATATAAATAATTCGATTAATTCTTTTGGAAAATCTCTTGGGTTTTTCTTTGGACAAAAGAACAAAAGCTAATTTTGCAAATTGGTAATTAATCTTTAATCCAATATCAAAATACGTGCTCACTTTCAATAAACTAAAAGAACGGTTATTAAGTCCATGTTTGTCATCCATTTTTTCAAACATTGTTTGCTACATTAAACAATTTCTACCACATATTCACTCAATAAAATATTCTACACACAAATCAATAAAATTACTTTACTTTTCAATTACACATTCTCCAAAAAAATACTATTCAAAACTCTATTTTTTATCCTAAAATGGGAGACAAACATACCCTAAGCATGATTGGAAGAGAAGATTTAGAGGATATATAATAATATTTTTAAAAGGAAAAAGAGAGAAATATACTATTACATTTATTCAGGATTGATTAATACACATTAATGTATATACTGATTGATTTACATACAGCATTATTCAAAAGAAAATTGTACAATGTTCCATCGATGTGTGTAGATGCTCAAAATAAGTGCCAAAGAAAAGTGCATCAGATAGTGTTATATGAGATGACCTCATATGTGCACCTCCCACATCCACTATAGCTTTTGAAAGAAATAGTTTCATTTCTCTACATCAAGTGTTATCAATGTTGAATGTTTTGTGTTCAAATTGATGATGGAGCATTAACTTGAATTGGATGGATAGTGCTTGAAATGGAAGTGAACCCGATAGATTTGGTTTGTGGTGAATTTCTGAACTTGATTATGGGGTGATGTAGAATAGATTGCATTTGAATCATGTGCTATAACTTTTGGACAAAATGATAACAATCCCCCTATATCAATTGAAAAATTTTGTGAAACGGTTCAACGTGGATCATTATATTATCTTTGATTTACTTCTCACTAGTCTTCAAACAATTGAGACTTTTTTGACACACAGTGTTACCTCCCTAGAACACTCGAACAAGTACGAAAGAAAAGTTTATCAGGTAGTCTCACATGAGTTGACCTCATATGCAGAAATATGACTGTATCTATAATAGGGAACTTCAAAGTCAAACTCTGCATCTAATTTGGAAGGATTGTGCACTACAGCCTATCTATATGTCATGACAGGATACTACAACAAATTTGATCATATACAGCGATTAAATCTGACTGAAATTTACTCATTGGATTATTGCTATTACAGGAATTATCTAAACAAATATTATACAATGATCCACTTACCTCCTTCCTCCATTGTCTGGCACCATGTGGACTTTAAGGATCTTGGTTCAACTGCAAGACCTTCGAGGTAATTGAAAGAATGCTAGCACGAGAAATGATTTAAGCACTCTTCTCAGGATTTGGGTTTCCAACGTCTTCCTCTTTTACAACAATCATGAGATATCTTTATTGTGGATCACCACCAAATCCACTTGAATTCCCTGCTGTGCTAGTTATAGAAGGCATTTCAGTTTGTTCAGGCAGTGATGTTTGTGCCGGTGGTAGGCTAACATTAGGCAAGGCACAGTCTTCGGGAACTGTGCTCAAGCTATCCCAGTTAACCCCAGCTATAGTCGGGAGTCATGGAATTTTGTATAATACATCTTATAAAAAAACTAAAAAAATCGCATGAAAGAAGCAGAAAGTGACGATAATTAGGATACGATCTGTCCTCCACATGTCAGTGATACTTATATCAGCATCCGACAATAACCAATAATCAGGATCGTTCTGCAAATGTCAAAACAAACATATTTAGCAATTGAGCAACTTGTACAAGAGAAAAGCAATCCTGTCTTCTATAACTTTTCAACAACAAAAAAAGGCAAAGATTGTTCATGCTTTCTAGAGTCAATAAATATGTTTGCGATGACCATTATTTTTTAAAGCGTGACTTTGTTGCTATTGGAAAACAATGTGCGTGATATGAAGCAATTCTAAAAATGTCATGAATTTCATTAGTTCATATCAATCTGCACGTTTGAATATTCAATCAAATAATATTATACCATTCTGTAAAATTAACTTACATCAACGTCTGGCACAATCTTCAAGATTCCACTCACAAAATCCTGCGATGTACTTGTGTCTGAGCACGTTCTCTGATCTTCTAGGTTCTGAAGGCCAGCTTCGTTTACTCTTATCTCCTCGGCTACTGATGTTGCAGAAGTATTCTCATCAAGTGTTGATGTTGAAGGGATGGATGGCTGCACCTCGACCTGATTCATCTCCTCAAATTTCTCTTCAAATTGACTAAATTAAGTATTAAGCAGAAAATCAGAAACAAATAAAAAATGTAACAAACATCAGTTGATCAATAGTCTCCCTTATGATAGAGGGTCAACTTTGATCATGAAGTGCAAGGTGATAATGAATGCACTTCCTTACAAGAAAGAAGTAAAATACCTGACAAGGTAAACATCTACAGGTCCCATGGTGCTCCGGAGAACTATTCTGTATCTCCTCTCTGGATAATCAATTGCCTAAATGAATCAAGGAAATTCATGATTAATATATGCAGGTACACATTCGTCCCCAATATTTGGCTACAAGTTATTCATTGCCTTTTCAGAAGAAAGAAAAGGAAATTAACCTCATCAGGATCTGGAACTTCTAAAGTGGTGCCATGTGGAGCTTTAACTGCTATCAAAGTTTTGTTCTGACGTAAGGAACATACCTATGTATCAGTAAGAATCTACCGACCAAAGAAAGCAGTAGGAGAACTGATGTGAAGTACCTGAAAGCAAGGTAAACTCTTGATGTCTTCTTCAGTCACAAAAAGCCACCTGGTGAAGAGGTAATGTAAGCACAAGTATCAACACAAAAGGGAGGGAGCCAAATGTCCACATATTATTTAGTATCTAAAGACCAAGGAGTGCTTTACTTTTGATTGTTTTCATCTTCACTAAAGCCTCTCAATTTCTCCTGCGTTTCTCTGAAACAAGCAAAAATACCAGAAGCCTCAGCATGAATGGAACTTTCCCAGAACAAATATGCTTTGCCTCATCAAAATACCTTATTTGTTCATCCAATCTGCGCTCCTCCATATTTAAGTTTGCTACTTCTGCCTGCAGGGTGCAGAGAGCTGATGAGGACTGAATCTAGTAACTTCTGAAAGTACGATTCCATCTCTCTTCCCTTTTAGTTTGAAAACTTGTAGCTCGTTGTACATGGGGAAGGATTAATAAACCATTGAATGTATATGAAGCAGCATTTTGAGTAGGTAACATGAACTTAATAGACATAATTAGATGTTGCTTGAAAGTGTTTCTTTTCAATAGATAGTTAAAGAAATTTTTCACAAAATTTCTGATCACTGATGGCTATATGTCTTTATCTTGTTTTCTGATATTGAACAGCTTCGCACAGGTTATTCAATGTACAGATAGAATGGACAGAAAAAATTAGTATGACGACACCAGAAAGACACGGTAAGAATGGAGTACAAGAATGATAAGCTAAAACCAAAATTGGCAGCAAAAGCAAAGATAACCACATAGATATTTAGACTGTGCATATGCAAATGGACATGTATTTCAACTGGACTGGAACTATACCCAAGTCTGCGAAGTCTATAGATGTCAACCAAAAAATCATATTTATATTTTATGATCATACCTGTAAGCTAGGGAGATTCTCATCAACTTGCCCTGGTCTCGAGACATCCAGACCCCTGTTTGATAATTATATCCATTAGTAACTTCTCCTGTTCAAATTGATCGCCAATTAAAAGGAAAAACGGTATACAACAAATAACTTCCATAATATAATTTTCAAGGGTGCTTCCATACTTCCACTGGATTCTGTTTTTGATTTTCTTTTCTATAAGACCAATGCCTTCTAGGACATTTGTTATGTCGTATATACGCCTTTTCTGCACCTGTTAAAAGATAAACTTTCAGTTTATCGGATGTAATCTAATGTGTAGCATCAAGTGGAAGATATATTCACCTCTAATCTGTCAGCGGCTTTATTTAGATCAAGAATACCATCTTCTGCATGTTTGATCAGATTAATGAACTTTTTTGTTAAGAGACCTGGTTAAGGAAAATGACATTATTATCAGTATGTCCTAAATAACACACTCCAATCAGGATAAGCAGCAAGGGAAAGGGAAGAAAGAAAGGAAAATTCAACAGTTCGAGCATAAAAATTACCTAGGGAGTTATCATACCGAGATGCACCAACTGGAGTGAGATTATTGCCGGAATGAGAACCTGTGAGTTCATAATAGATATTAATAAAAGTTTATCATTCTTTTCCTTCGTATTTTTTTGTTCTTTCAGAAATAAGCAGGACAAGACGCTAAAGATTAAGACAGAGTGGGGACAAAAACAAAGACGAACAGATTCAAAACCTACCCTCCATTACTGTGAAAGCAAGAACAAAGCCCATGTTTGGTAGGGATTAAAATCTAAATTTTAATCTAAATCAGAGTCAACAATAAATTTAACCACATATTTCATGGGACACAACTTTTGAACGACACATTTCATTAAATTTTATCAAAAACTACTATCCCCACCAAACAGGGGCAAAGTAAATTAACTTAGAGATCCGAAATTAAAGATTTGTACCAGTAATACTCACCAATATTTGCCACATGAGTTTGAGATTCAGCTTTACTAGCCTTTGGTGTCCTTGGAATTTTTTCGGTCTTTGCCACTTTTCCTGATACTGGTGTCTGAAGAGGACCTTTGACGACATCAGCAAGGTTAGGACTCGGGTTCTGTTCAACAGATTCCACTGCACAGGCTGCTGTATCATTCTTCCGCTTCAATGGCTAGAGGACGCAATTTCATGAACAAGTCATCAACATACATTTTAAGTGAATTTAAGTTTGTATTGGCAGACCAAACGAAATGCTTTGCTTTCTATGAAAAACAACACAACTCCAGTGTAATTGTAATGTAAGAATCATAAAGCCTAGATAGTGGTTTTTAAATAGAGAAGCTGAAAAGCAATACTCAAGACCAACCTTAAGGCACATACATTGCAAGGAACTCCAGTTATTAGACAATAATGATAACGCAATCATCAAATTCATAACTGAATACCCAACTACAGCATATCAAAAATGACACATTAGCAGATATTTATGTAAGTTCCTCTCTATGTAAGATGTCTCACCAAACATTCATGAGTTACAATTGAAATTAGCAGACTACATCCGTTTGGTGATATACCAAGATATATTGTCAAAAGTATGTTTAATAAGCTAAAAGCTGCCATCTACATCAATGCTAAGAACAAGCACCTAATTTAATTCGTTTAGTCAAGGCTTGTTTGGGAAGTGCTTATAAATATAATTGGTCAAAACTTTTTTTTTTATCCACAAACTTCGTAGGACGCTCAAATTCTATCCACTTATCCATCACTCATTTCTATCTATATATATATATATATATTAGTATGCCTAAAAATACTAGTTACACAGCACTAAATACAGATTACATAGAGAGTTTTCCAAGTCTTTCAACACTCTATACAATCAATGCAGCACATGACCTCTAATCAAGATAATAGTATGCAATCTGAGTAAGTGCGCAAATGAATAGTAAAAGAACTTACCAACCATAATAATTTTAGGTTCTTGGACAAGCCCAATCCATAAACTAACATAGACAAACAAATAGATAGCTAAGCAAGTGCATTTTTGAAATAATAAGATTCATTTGGCTTGGGTCCTACTCATCATCTATAGATATTTCAAAGGAGTGAGATTTTTTATGAGATCGTAAAAATAGTTCATACGGCATGTAATGGAACAACATCCTAAGATATCCATCCAGGTTCAACTTAATCTTAAATAAAAATATAATGCCCTCTATTATGGGATCTAAAAATATAAAACCTAATGTAATTTAAACAATGATTTAATTAATTAGGACTGATCAGAGCCAGACTATATAACTCCAACGGAACTGATACAGCAAACAAGCCTAACGCATTTTCAACAGCCCTCTGCAATTTGAAGTTTTGTATGATGTGATCCAATCATAATGTTTTCTTGACATTCTTACATTTCCTACTAGAACTCCTGCATATAAACTAATCAATTGTTCTCAAGATTAACAATATTTCAACTATACGTTAGACAACAAACGAGTACATCTCCTTTAATCTACATAAACATCCATGCTAATTCTCTTTTAACAAGAAGATCTGAAGAGCTAAAATTTACCATCAAATCCATATTCTTAGCCACAACACTCTTTATATGGACCATCGATCAAATGAAATCTTCTAGTAAGCAACATTGCAATTTGCTCACAATACCAAATTTCAAAGATATTCTCCAATGACCATGACCATTGAAAAATCAAAAAGCACAATTGGGTTTTAGAGGACACTCGAAGCTATTGAGTTTATGGTTAAGTTATGACTACGAACATTTCAAGTATATCCTCCAATGACTACGAAAATTTCGAAGTGCTTGTATAATGCTTTCAACAGGATATTTGCTAATATAATATTTTCTGCAAATGCATCGGATAAGATTGTAGATCTTCGAAGAATCAAGAGACTAATAAATGATTCGAAATTTTCCCTTGATATCAATTACATTGGCGAAAACCATACCAAAGAACTAGGCTCACCCTCATCTCCAGAAGAATTGAAATCAAACCCACTTCAAATACAACAGAAAAAATGGAAGACTAATGAATACAACAGGCTAAATGACTCAGGTCAAAACCCTTACAATCCATACAAATTTGCTAATTCAATTCCAACTCATTCAAGGTTTTCTTATAACAATACTTGATTCTTCATATATTGGAAATGACCCCTACATGATTACCAGAAATTTGAACTTCAATTATAAATTGTTTCCAATATCCAGGTAAAGAACAGATCTTAACACGCCGTATAAATCATAATCCCTCACAAGCTGAAGTCTCTTAATTATAATTCAATTACAGCTCCATAAACTAAACAAGAAAATGAGTAAATAGATAAATCAGCATAACGAAGATCAAAAAATGAAAACTTACTGGAGGAGTCTTCACAACAACAAATTGATCATCATCCTGATTAGGTTTTTCTCGATCAGAATCAGCATCGAAACGGTGGTAATCACCTCCAAATGGCGGCTTTGGGGAAGTGTATGGTAGCTGTCTCTTCAAATTCTGCTTCTGTGAGTTGTGGTGTTGCATGATTCATAAATCTTTTCTTGAAGCTCGAAGAGTGTAACAAATACAGAATTTTTTGTTATTTGGATATTCAAGAATCATTGGGAGTTTTGAAGGGTTTGGGATGAGGAAAAGGGAACTAAAATTGGGGAAGGAAGAGGAATTTTACGAGGGAAATGGAAAAGGGGCGTGGAGAGATCTGATTTAGGGAAAGGAAGAATGAATAAAAAAAGCGGGAGAGAGACAAGGGTGGAAGGGGGAATTTGGTTCGGATATAGATGTGGATTGTGGAGGGAAATATACATACTCCTTAAAAGAAAAATAAATAGAAATTTGCATTTTTTGGTCCTTCACTTTTGCAAAATCTAACAAATCTCTCTCAACCTTTTTTATCATAATTTATCTCCAACTTTTTAATTATATATTCCCTCCTTTTTTATTATTAAATAATGGATTTGTCCTTCCTTTAAAATAAATAAATATATAAAATTTTAATATATTTTTTTCTCTCTTCTTTTCAAAGTCACATTCTTCAATAAAATAATATTACTCGTAAATCGAAAGAAAATCTTATTTTTTAACCACACATTTTTCCGAAAATTACTATTACAAAATATATTATTTCCAAATAAACTCAAGCGAAAACCTTAAGAATACAATTTTTGGAATCGACCAAATTATAAATAAATAAACTCAAGAAATTTTATGATGAATGAGATGAATTAACTATTTTTTTATAAGGGTTTATATTAAAACTCAGTTTAAACAAACTCAAATTGAAAAGAATTCAAAATAAACTAAATGATAAAAATAACACTAAAACGTGAAATGCACTTTTCAAGTCCTAAACAAACTCAGATAGCCAAAATTCATCGTATGTTACGACAAAGCAGTGCATTTTACTCGCCACGTCTACCCTATTACCTTCTTTCCTTTTCGGTCTAATTCTTCTTCAATCTATTCAGCACTTGGTGTGCTTTTCCTATGGTTTATGTTTGAATTTGCTAGTTTCTACCTTATTTTAGGTGTGTTTGATACACATTATTTTGGAAGAATGTATTATGAAATAATAAATTAATAAATAATGTGTGGTTGAAAAAGAAAGAAAAGTTATTGATATGATGAAAAATATTATTTTATTAAAAAATGTGTAGTAGAAAATGAGTAGAAGAATGAAAATAAAAATTTTAATGTATATCAAATATAAGCTTTATAGTTCATTTCCTAAGAAGTCGTATGATACATTATTAATTTAATTATCCATGCAAGAAATACCATTAACTAAACATTGTACTTATATGTTTTATGTTTTCATTTTTTATTGGTTGCAGCCAAAGTATATTCAAGCGCTTAGTGAAAATGCTATGTACGAGAACGAGAACACGAGATAATTTATGAGAAGAAATTTGTCAAAGAGAGAGGCAGAGATGAGCATGTATATGCTGATAAAGATAAGTTTGTTACAAGTGTTTACAAAAAAGTAACTGGCAGAAAAGAACGGCTTCATAAACTGAAAGAGGAGAAAGATGATGTAAGTCAAGCTCATTTTAGGTTGCAATTTTTCTTCTTTTACTGCGTGTGTTGTTATTGTTGGTCGAATTTTCCAAAATATGACTTGCAATAATAAAACAGTAAGACGGAAATGCATAAATGGCAAAACAGAATGCATAAAAGGAAGGACAGAATGTATAAACAATTCCGAAATTCGGAATAAAGATGATCGAGATGAGAACTAGGCTCTCTGTCCTTA
>CAIGRL010112343.1:0-13654 GCA_903798325.1 Fraxinus xanthoxyloides
TATTAAAGAATGTGTGATTGAAAAGAAATTATGAAATAATATATTTTGAAAGAATGCAGGTGAATCAAACCTAATTTTATTTGTGTTATAAAAATGAAAAGGGGTTTGACTTTCCCCAAAGAAACAAAAAATAATTCTCTTCATCTTTTATTCAATTCCTAAGACAAAAACGATGTCGGATTAGTTAAGGTTGCTTTCCTCTGAATAGAAAGTAACAAAAATTAAGGTACGGAAATTATTTTCCAAATAATTAATGCCTTTTAAACTGTTTCTGCCCCTCTATTAATTATTATACCTACCCCTGCACTGTGCCATCACATACAGGTGTGTGTATCTACGTAGAGAGAGAGAGAGAAAATGAAACACATATATACATAGAGTGAGAGAGGAGGAGAAAGAGTTGACTGTTGGGCATTTGTCTTTTTCTCTCTATTAACTCTCTGTTATACATACACAATTTCGAGACTTTTGGGTGGAGTTGGTGAGGACCCGATGTGGGGTGGGGTCGAGTGGGGGGTGTATGTATCTGTATCCATCTGTAGAGCAAATCAAACGGCTCAATATACTTTACCTTATTTAGCAGGCTGGAATTTCGTGATCAAAATCTCTCGTGAATAATAAAAACGCTCCCTTAACATTTTTCTGTAAATGTTATACAAAGTAGCAGTACAAACAGATACGAAACCACGGTGTGTATCTTTTTCTCTCTCACTAACACAAGCAGAGTTCAGTGTTTTTGTATGTATATACGTATTCCCTTTTGTGTTTTGTATATTTGTGGATGATTTAGATCATTTTTAACGAGTTACATGGATACACTCATATTTGTGTATCTTTCATACTGTATATATGACAATCATCCTTCTGAAACATTGCTGTGAAAATGGATTTTATAATTTGTGAAGAGATGAAGGACTGTCTCGTTTGGGCTGTTGAACAACCAGGTGAAACAATTATTTATGTTCTTGTTTAATATATATATATATATTATTTTTTTTTTGGTTTTTAATTTGATTTTTTTGTTGGGACCTTCCTCAAATTCTCTATGTTACTGAGATTGTGGAGAAACCCATTAGAATTTAAAAGGCTAGATTAGTTATTTTATATAAAGGGTTTGTTCAGATGTAGGTGAGTGTGATAGGGAGTTAGTGGAAAGAACAAATAATGGGGATTGGGGTATTGACTTTTAAGTAATTAAATCGATGATAAGTGTATTTTAGCTGTTAAAGGTTTGTTGGGATTTTTGAAAAGTGGTGACTTTTTCTTGTCCTCTTCTTCGTATAAGGGCAAAGGGAAGATTCCAAAGCTCAACGACTATTGGTTTTTTACTAGCACAAAAGTTCATTTCCTGGAAAGTCTTAAAGAAAGTGTCTGTAACAGGAGAAAACAATTAGAAAGTTGAATGATATAATTCAAAAATATTTTTCAAGGTGAGAATTGAGATGTCAATCTTGAATATAATTATATGATATATTTGGTTCCAATATTTTCTGTACATTTTCTAGAATTTCCAATGCTAAGTGCTTTTTACTCATCTTGGTACTGAATCTAATTGATAATTTGATCTCTTTGTAAGAATTCGTTGGTGGCCTGTGATTGTTTCAAGGTTTTGCATTAGTGGGTACTATAGTTAACAATCATGCTTCATGGTATCTGGCTTTCAATAGATTGCTAATATGAGAATGAAGATGGCTAATACTGTGTATATCCTGATTGGTGGATTAATTATCACTTATCAGATTGAACGTTATTGGAGCAGTTTTTATTCCTTGGTGCACGATTTTCTTTCTTTCAAATTTCTGTTTCTAAATCTCATATATGATTATTAACTGTAGAGGTTGGCCTCTCAACTCTGCTTTCATGTATGCTTCACGAGTGGATGGTTTGCTTCTCTGCTGTTCAAAATTTTCCAAAATATCTCAGGACAAATTATGAATCCTGGTAATATTTCCTAAATTAAATTGTGTTTTAAAAATCTGTTACTGAAATCTTGATTGTTGCCTGACGTCCTTACCTGTAGCTCTAAACAGCCGCATTTTTTTCTAGGGGTGGAGTAATATACAAATAAAATCATCTATGTATTTTCCTGTGCTATTGCATTTTGGAAGGTTTACATTATGCATTTTTTCATGGTGATTCTAATAATCACATTATACAAATGTCTTTATGTTTGTCACATTTTGTTTTGTGCTTAATTCTTGATGTTTTGTGCTGCCCATTTATCTCCGAACGGTTACCTCACTTATAAATGCTCCTTTGTTGCCTTTCCAAGCTTTGACATGTATTAGAAGTTAAATTTACCTGCAGATAATGAATCATGTTTTTTCTCGTTCAACTCTTGCGTTTTAAGGTTCATTCTAAACCATTTGAATGACACGACAGTGTCTTTTACGCAGCTAAACCAAAGGGGACCATGAAAGAAAATCAGAATACAACATTGTATCATTCTAGTAGTTTCAGGAGGGAGACAGATCCCCTGGCCTTCACTGCTAAAGGTACATATCACTTAAATGGGCATGGAAAAGAGACGTCTCCTTTAGAATTTGAGGCTAAAACTGGAGATGAACCTTGGAACAATGAATTTGTGGATGCTTTTACCAAGGATAATGTATATGAAAATTTAAATTCTCCAAAAAGGGAAGATCGTAATGGAATTCGAAGTGATCATGAGAAGGATGTATTGGATTCTGGTACGGAGGACAATGGCAAATTGGAAAATAATCCAGAGCTTGAACGTACTGTGTTAGTAGAACAATTTGCACATAGTCATGATCATGATTCAAGAGATTCTTACCTGCCATGTATTGCTGCTTCAGATTTGTCCAAGTCGGGTGCGAATTTATATACTGATAAAGATATTACAGAGTGTGAACTGCCTGAACTGGAAGTATGCTACAAAGAGGTCAATTATAATATTGTCAAAGATATATGTGTAGATCATGGGATGCCCACGGAGGACAAAGTTTTGACTGAAAGCATTAAGGATTATTGTAGAACAGCAAGAGAAGGAATTGATGTGGAAATGCTCATTCCAGACGGTTTCAAATCTTTAGCTTTGGAGAATACAAAAGGCGATGCCGCTAATTATTATGGGACCAAAAATAGCTATGACAAATCACATTTGCCAATTGGGCCAAAATCAACCTCAAAATTTTCTTTGGACAAGGATACTGTTCGGGAATGTGATGTAGAGGACTCGATGAACTTTTGTGAACCAAATGATGATGCATTTGCTAAGATTGAGAGAGAGATTCCAGAAGCGGAATCTTTTGTAGATAGCAAACTTCCTATGCAGAATTTTGGTACTCGGAGTTTCCTTAGATCTTTTCTCAACTCGTTAAAAAGTGATGGAAATGAAATTGCACAACCACCCGATCAGGTTTGTGTTCCAGATTTTTATTGATTAACTTATTAAATGTATGTTTTCGGCATGATAAATGATATGGTTTAGAAGCCTTTGAAAAATAATTATATTGTTTCCTAGCAGAATTTCGTAAATGCGTGTATATGCGTATAAACTAGGATAACAACTTAATACTTAAAAAAGACTACGTAGTCATGCTGGAGATGCTTTTTTTGTCTTGAAGTTACTTCAATTAAAATTGTTTGCTTCGCAGGTCCCTTCCGAAGATGCAATTTCAGGAAGCCTCATTGCATTATCGACAAATACAGAACCAAATAAGAATGTCCAAGCTGGCAGCTTATTATACAATAGTAAAGTAGACTGTGGAAGTATTACTTTTAACTTCAACTCGCCCAAACCAGGGGCAGCTGGCAGTACAGATGGATGTGCTGAAAATGTCAACGTACAATCCGTCAAGTCAGAGGACGAATGTCATCTTGATTCCGTCAAACATTTGGAAGCTAGCTCGGCTCAGTGCACCGGCAACAAGTTCGAAAGCAATGGAAATGTTCATGAACCTTCCATCAACCTCCAAGACACGAAGTCTACTTCTCCAGATGGTGAAGTCCAGTTAGCTAGCATCAAGGACAAAAATGCTCAAAATGGTCATGACGAAGCCTTTCAGACACATGATGTTTTTAAGGACGAGGTCGGAAAATGTGGCAGTGTTCCCGTCATAAACCAAGTTCGATGTGATGAGGGAGAGTCAAGCTTCTCCAATGCAGGTCTTGTCACTTTCTCAGGGCCAATATCGTATTCTGGGAGCCTCTCTCTTAGATCTGATACCAGTGCAGCCAGCGCTCGATCTTTTGCCTTCCCAGTGTAAACTTTATTTTCGTCCAAGACATTGATTCTTCCTACGGTGGGATAGTAACTATTTGCTAATCAGTTTTTTATCGTCTTTACAGTTTACAATCTGAATGGAATAGCAGCCCCATAAAAATGGCAAAAGCCGACAGGAGAAATTTTCGAAGACAGAGGAGTTGGAGATCAGGTCTTCTTTGCTGTAGATTCTGAAGGCTATACATCATCAACATCCCAATTTAGTCATTGAGTGCTGCTACCTGCAAGTATATATATAGAGATGTCTCTTGGGCTTGGTTTGCATTATGTATTAGGTTCATAAAGTCGTGCTTTGATTTTAATATAAAGCCATGTCTACATGTTTTGTTTTATTTTTTACTTATGGCTATTGATCATGGAAATAGTTTATCAGTGTTAACTTTCACTGGCTAATTTAAACATATTCTCTGTTTTTACAATTTCTTCATCCGCTTACAAAATAAACAGGGAAAATAAATAAATAAATAAAAATCTCGATGTCTCATACCGGTCGCCGGTCGGCAAGATTAGACTTCATCTATTGGCGAATAATGGTATGTTTAGTGAGATCTGTCAAAGAACGCCTTGTTTTGTTATTTGAAAGAGAATTAAGTGATAACAATTGAGTGGAGTGATATCAAATGTCGACCGGACACTTTTCTTAAACTGAGAACCGTATGTCAAGTTGATTCATTGAACTATTTTTGCACGAATAATTTCAACTAATAAAAAATTCAAAAATATGAAGTGAGAGCAGTTAATCTGGGCTAAAGGTTTGGATAGTCCGGCTACAATAGCCCAATATCAAAGAATGGCCCAAATCTGATATCCTTCTCACCACTTCCATTAAAATCAAGCATGATTTTACTTACATTGGAGGTCACTCAACTAACAAATTTGCATCATGTTAGTCATCTAACTACAATTTATTTCATTTTCATCACTTGATTACATTTTTATTTAGTTTGACCATTTGATCTTTTATTTCATTTTGATGTTTTTTTATTTCAGTTGGACTATTTTTAACCTTGACTAAAATCAAAGGTCAACCCTATCACGAAATGTGTGACATGACACTTGTTTCACAGAATCAACCATTTTGCCAACAAATAGAACCCGTACGAGTTTATTAAAAAATCTTGCTTTTATACGAGCATTAGGTGTGGGTTAGAATTTTCCATTGTGGCGTGCAAAAAATACGTTCATGTAAAAAAAAATTGGAGTATTGACCCAGATTGACCTATGCCTCTCACCAATATGATTGGAAAACTATTAATTTAGTGTCAAACAAACTTCTAGTCATGTATCCGATAAGTCAAAGGGATCTACCGTTGGTTTTGATCATAATTAAGTCGATGGAATTGTCAAATTATCATAAATATTTAAGTTACGTGATTAAATTATAATAAATCAAAACTTAGTAACTAATATGAAAGAGACTTATAAGTTGTGAGACCTCCAGTGAAATATTCTTGCCTTCCCGGCTTCCCCTTCAAAGTCTACAATCATGCCGCAGTTCCCCAGAATCGATCGCCACCATTTACACCACCGCACTCCGCCGCCTCCATGGCGGCGTTCGGAACCCTTCTCCACTTTTCAAGAGTTTCAACAAAAAGGACCCTTTTACTCCCCCAACTGTTCTCCCCTGTTGCTTTTTTCTCTTCCTTCTGCAAAAATAAATACCATTACTTTCCACCACCAATTCAGACTCCACCGGCCTCCAAAAAAGTTCCTTTCACGGCCACAGCACACGGGATAACATGGAAAGACCCATACCATTGGATGTCCAACACAAATGACCCAGATTTCATTAGCTACCTCCACCAAGAAAACTCCTATGCTGAGGCCTTCATGCAAGATACTCAAGGGTTGCAGAGTGCCCTTTATACTGAAATGGTTTCCAGAATGCCCTCCAAGATTTCAACCCCACCTGAACGCTGGGGACCCTGGTTAGTGAATTTATCCAAATGCCAGGCTATCTCATCTTTTTAGTTATCTGTGTTTGCATCATAGAAAGTATGTGTGTTAGATATGTAAAATTTGATTTCTATACTCTAATTACATATTGTGCGGCGATACTAATATTCTAATGAAGATTCATGAATATGAATGGAATATCCAAAAATGCTATAAATTCTGAAAGACGGAAGTTTTTCTTTAGTTGTCTTTTCATACATTTATTTACAAATGTGTGAATTTAATACGAGCACATGGTTTATGTTAGTGAAATTTTCGTGTATATTTAAGCATGTCATGCTCTTCTAAAAATGTGATAGTGAGCAGAGCCATTTTACTACTAAATTAAAGTGTTGCGTATGTGTTTCGCATAGCTTACCCCGAACTTGAATTTTTGTTTCTGTGTTTTGAGGGCGTGTGAGCGAGCAGGTTTAAAAGCTACAAGCTTGATGAAATTGTGGAAATGTACTGGCAAACTGATTTTTTATTTTTATATTTTTTATCAGGGTTGTACTGATTTGGTATCATTTAGTATACCATATATTCTGAATAAGAATCTGTTTCTGTTTATTGACTATTTATATATCTTTATGCATAAATGTATATTTGCTTGTGTGCATGTCCGTCCAATGCAAGAATTCTCTCCAATTGCTTCCTATCCACTCATTGCCCATTTGTTAATGGGATCACTGGAAAATGATGGGCAGATGATAGTAACTGGAGGTTAATTGGAACTAGAGAGGTGCCAAATCTAAATGTATGTACATGTTTATTGCTATAGTGATCTTCTGCAGTGGCTCTCTCCTCGATGGTGTTCAATTCAAATTTGTTGAGTTCAAAAATGTATGGACACATGGATTCTTTTGTTGTTGCAATTAGTTTTATCTCCACCTCTGTAAAGCATTTCGAGTACTTAGTGCTTGGCCTACTATTACAGTGTGACTCAATGACATGCCAATATGTCTTTTTCGCTGTATCAGAAATGATTTTCTCAAAGCACTTATTTCCATAACTTAATTAGCGTTTCCTGTTGTCAGCTTAGGTGTTCCTTTTTGAAGTTAAATGGTGGTAAAGCATATGTGCAATATTCATATATCTCATGTCACTTAGTTTAGATTTACTTATTGCAGTTACACAAAACATTTTATTGTACTTTGATTGTTTTATATATGTTACGGGATTCGATAGGTTGTACTACCAGTACATTCCAGAAGGGAAGGAGTATCCTATTTTATGTAGGAAATTATCTACTGGAAGGAAAGGTTGGGTGAAGACCATAGTCAATTCTTTCAGAGAAGAAATTAGAAGGGAGCAAATTTTGCTCGACTGGAATGACATTGCACAACAATATGGCGAGTTATCATTTCACTACTCACTTCCTACTTGTCAGATTTCTGCGCTCTTAATTTGTGCATAATTATATATGTTTTTCCTTTCTGCAAAAGGACTCATTTTCAGGTGCATGTATTACCTAGATTTTCATCATATTAGTTAAATAATTGGTTGTATGCTGGAAGTGGTTCATAATTGCAAATAGTCTGTGTTGCATTTTTCTGTGTCTTGGCTAGGGATCTTGAATTCTTCTTCCATATGATAGAACTGAACACAATATTGTTTACTTATTTTTTATGGAAGTGGCCAAATGTTCTTAGATGTCAATCCAAATATACAAAGAGAACTGATTTCCAAATATTGATCATGTTGGTGTTTATACCCATTCTAAACACCAGTATTCTTAAACTACTAAAAAATATTCCCATTTTTATTATTCTTGAGATGTCTTAATTATGATGATAGTTATAACAAACATTAGGGTGAGAGATTGAGTGAATTTATCTGTTTGAATTTCTTGGTGAATATTACTTAACATGATCCTTACAGGAAGTCATGGTGATTATGTCTTAGAATTTTTGGATAGTGATGTGATCCTTCTTAAAATACGTTTCCACGTAGATATACAACTGACCACATAATTCAGAAACTCTTTTAATGATTTAGAAAAGGATAGATTGAGAAGGAAATTAACGCTTAGCTTAGGGCGTGTCCCTTGTATATGTTCATTCCCCCTCCTTAAGACTTCTTTGTTTTGCTTTTCTGTCTAAGGCTTGATATTTGCTTTCCCAATAAAGAAGGGGAGAGGGCTTAAAATACTGCTATAATAGAGACTTTTTAAAATAAAATGATTCTGTTGTTGGCATTGTAGGATATGTTCATGTGGGTACATGCCGAATATCACCAGATCACAATTATCTTGCATATACACTTGATACTACTGGAGACGAACAATTTCTTCTTCAAATGAAGGACTTACAAAGTGACCTTATTCTCCCAAATTCTGGAGTTGAGGGGGTTGTCAGTTTGGCATGGGCCCAAGACAGCCGTACTTTATTCTATACATTGAGCAACCGAAACCAACGACCGTACAGGCAATTTCTCTACTAGTTGCATGAGTGTTTCATTTGGAATCTAGAATATATATTTACCCTAATATAAAATTTCAGGGTTCTGTGCACCAAACTAGGATCGAATTCTGTGGATGATATCATAATATTTACAGAAAATGATTCCAACTTCTGTGTAGATATCACGAGCACAAAGGATGGAAAGTTCATAACTGTGAACTCTAACTCAAGGACTTCATCTGAGGAAGGAACATACCCACTTCAATTTTCGTCCTTTCTGGTAGTAATGTGAAAGTATCTTGCGCTAGTTAGTTTTACACCCGTTGTGGCCACATTGCAGGTTTATGTCATAAATTCCATGGATCTAAAAGTCGGGTTACAAAGATTTTGTGGACGTGTCTCTGGAGTGCAATATTTTCTAGAACATCACTGTGGCTTTTTTTACATCCTTACAAATGCTCCTATGGGGGATGATAAGAAGTTTTCTGGTAATGGTTATTACTTAGCCAGATGTCGAGTTGAAGATGTTCAGTCAGCTAATTTGCAGGTAATTTTTGTGCTTAAATGTGTATCTAGAATCAAGAAAGTATCGTTTATATGTTTTGATGTTATATATGACCCTGTACACTTACGTGGAGTACACCTATTTGATCTGTCTCTCTCTCTCTTCAAATGTAATTACATGGTGTAGGTTTCCTTATCTTGAAATACGTAGTGTTTAAAGTTTGGTTGGTAGGCTTAGTTACTGCCACACTTCGAAGGTTTCTTTGTGAGGAATTCTAATTGATGATTGTTGATTTTATTTTTCATTTTGGAAAACAAATTAATGATAATGAATACAAGTTTGGGGCTTTGACATGGTAAATTGAGGGTTAAAATTTACTAGAAATGCACTATGTTGTTATAGCCCCTGTTGGTACACATTAAAACTTTCATTCTCATTCTTCAACTCATTTTCAATCAAACATTCTTCTATAAAATAATATTTTTCATTACATTAATAATTTCTCCTTTTTTCTACCACACATTCTCCATCAATCTACTATTTCAGAATACATTCTTCCAAAATAATGTGACTCAAACATACCGATTGTCTAAGTTATTTTATGTTAGAAAGTCTATGAATCCTTAAAAGTAAAAAGTAATCCATTAACCGTCAGGTCAGGGTGATGAGGACATCACATGTTTGGGCCATCTTATTTTCTTGTGGACCATTTGCTTATGTTTTATTTAGTTGGGTTTGTATTATTGGGTTGGCCCAAGCCCATCACTAGTAGGTTTATGTTTTGTTATTTATATGGTCTTGTAATTGGAATGAGTCAGATGATGAATGCAAGAATATGAAAATGTTTGGCTTATTGCCTAAGGCTTCCTCTTTCTCGCCTTCTCCCTGAATTTCTGTTTCTTCTCCGCTTTTCCCCCCCATTCTCTCCAGTCCCCCTCCCCCTCCCCTTCTTGCTGCCTTCTTATTTATCCTACATCACAGGGTTAATCTGTTTAATATTTAATATTGAATTGAATTCCCCTCTCAATCAACAAAGCAAGAGTAGATTTAGATGCAAATAGTTTGAATCTAAAAATTTACTATCAGTAAGTATACCATGGTATGGAATGACCTAACCAATTTTTCATACACTAGAATGAATTTTTTTTCCTGTGAATATGTACCATTTACAGGATTACGTATTTGAATAAAATGGAAATATCAATCTTCGGACTCCGTGTTATTAATTTTTGTTCAATCAATTGTCACTTCCTTCCTTTGCTAATCAATTTGATTTTGTTTCATTGAAGTTTACATCAGAGTTTTTTGTGGTCCAAATGTGGAAGTAATTAAAAAATAATATTGGAGTTTGTTGGAAATTATGTTTCCAAGCTAAAACCGTGGAGTAGATAGTAGAAAATTTTAATGTAGCTGGTAGGCCATTAGAGCATATTCTTGACACTATATTTCTGTTGGAAACATTGGGATTCTTGAGGTTGTCTTATCAACAGGGAAAGGGAATGAACTGCGGTGTAATGCTTAAGCACCTTCTTCAAGTCTTTCTTATAGATCAGATTATTTGAATACTTCGTAAACAATCCTGCTTGCAATCTAAACAGTTAACTTCGGTGTTCTCCGTTTTGATTTTTCCCTGGGAGCGTAGGAGATTGTCCGGTCAAGAGGCTTGATGACATGTTAAGTTTTTACATCTAAAGTTGATTGTAAATATGGATGGTTTATCTAAGCATTATTTTTTTCATAATCTCTATATTTTTCTTCAGATCATTGCTTCTAACCATTGTTACTTTTTTGTTAGAACATAATCATACCTGGTGATGATATATATGTCGAAGATATGGACATTTTTAGTGGACATTTAGTACTTTTTCTTAACAAAGATGGTTCTCCTTCAATATGTTCCATTGACCTGCCTATTGATACCGATTGCAAGGTATTGACTTTTCTTTGATTCCAATATATGCATAAAATAAAGCATCTCTCTTAAATACAATTATAAATAATGCTATTTATCATTATAATAATGGAACATTGATGATATAGTAGTTTACGTGGAATAATGGGATTGGACATTTCAATTTTTATTAGAGATGGGGGAGGAGAGAGAGATAGAGAAATGTAAGGTATAATGGGTTGTCACATCGCCGATGTCCATCATCATAATGATAAATAGCATTATTCTACAATTATTTACTTCCTCTCATCTACAAGGAAACATATCTAACTTTTTGTTACATCTGACTTCATGTTCAACATATATCATAAAGGTTACTGACATTATGAATTTCAGTTTGAACAAGATAGAAGATAAAGTAGTATGTATAACGATTCTAATTTAATGATACAATGATGCACCTAGGTCAAATTTTTCGCAATCCATGGCCATGTAGGGGTAACCAAGTGCAGAGCGATATGAGGTGCATGAATCATTATGTCGATATGATGTATTAGCTATCCATAATATCATGTTTCAAGTTCTGTTGTTTGTATTTTATTATTTTTAATAGTGGTTTAGTTAAAAATCTTGTGCCTGGTTCAAGTCCCATGATGTATTAATAGTTATTTTCTGTAATATAACTTGCAGAAATTTCTATATATGGAGATTACTGCTACTGATAACATCATCATCATCATCATCATCATCATTGACATAAGCATTGGAAATCACTATAACTATCTATCACCATTACCATCTTGGCTATTATAATTACACTTGTATGATTATCATCAGTCTGGTTATAAACATCATAATCACTGACCTATTCCAATATAAACTTGAATTTTGCTGCAGAAATTATTGGAGATCAATGATCTCAGTCCATGGTTCTTCCCCGTGCCCTCGAAAGTGTGTACAATTGCTCCAGGTTCAAATCATGACTTCATGAACTCAGTGTACCGTGTTGTCCTTTCTTCACCCGTGGTATAGTTTCATTTCATTTCAGTCATGAGATTTGATCACTTTAACATTTTATATAATCTATGGCAGTTGGTAGCTAGTTTATGCTAAAAAGTGTTTCTAGCTATTGGGCTTCGTTTCCTAGTTGCTTACTGTGAAATTTAAGCACTTCTTTATTTTGCCTATGTAATGCTGCTTTATGACCTCAATAGGAGATGTAAAGCAGGCCAGGTCAGGACGTCCTGTCCATAAAAATATGAGGCCGGCCCAGCAGGATTTATTTATTTTTAAATGCAAAATACATTGGCCTCTCCTTGTGGGCTGGGCTGCCCAGATATGGTCCCTTAATGATTTACATTCAGTGAAGAGGATGACATTTTCTAGCATTCAAATGCTTCAAATCTGTTATCAGATAAGAAAGTTCTTGATGTTTGTCCCCTTATTGGTCTGCTCATTGATAGCTTATCAGACTTTATTGATATAGGAATGTAGAAAATGATCTTATGAAAAAGCTACAAGCCATTTTTGAAAGGATAAAATGTTTGTTGGATTTTTTGGATTGATGTGCAAGGGATTTCCAGTATTTGTTTAATAATATGTTGCACAGCATTGGCCTTCCATAATGAATTTTGACGTCTCTAAGAAATTTGCAGATGCTATTTATTTTATGAAGTACTATGAAGCCTGATGAGGTTTTACGTCTGATTTGTTAAACTAGCATTAACATGCCTGGATTGGGAAAATTCTATTCATAGTTGCTATCGAAAATGCCAAATTAGGCTGAAGAATCTGATTAGTTCCCATTTCAAAAATGCAGATGCCTGATTTAATTGTTGACTATGACATGTCAAGGAAGGTATTTTCCATTGTTCAGCAAGAAGAGGTGACCAATATTTCGACTCATAGCATTGAGTATTCTTCCCTAAATAATAACCATAGCTGTGATAAGTCTCTAGACTCTTCAAATGAGAATGATGGAGATGCTCAGGATAATGAGATTCGAGGATGGAGGGACCTGTCTGAAAAGTATTCATGTGAAGAAAAGGAAATTGTTTCCCATGATGGTGTCAGAATCCCCCTAACTATCTTGTTCTCTCGGAGAGGATATCAGAAAGGCCAGTCTCCTGGGCTTCTCCATGGATATGGTGCATATGCCGAAGTTCTGGATAAAAGTTGGTGTCCAGACCGTCTGAGCTTACTTGATCGAGGTTGGCTGTTGGCATTTGCAGATGTGAGGTACAGTGAAGTCCATATCTGATTGTTTTTTATTTTCTTCAAATGATTCACAAACAGTAAATATGATGAACATGTAACCCGTTGAATCATTTATGTACTATATATGGCTGCACCATTCAAAATGTTTCAAAAACGAAAATTTGCTCGATTAATGTGTAGTGTCTCCCTATTCTACCTGGAGTCACAAACTCGTGATCATCAAAAAAGAGTAGGATTCTATGTTTAGAACTATTTATATCTTTCTAGAAAGTGCTGTCTCTTTGTGGAATAAGCTGCAATCATATATTCAGCTAAAGGGGATTTAAACTATAGCATATGCCTCTTTTACAAAACTATAGAATATGCCTCTTTTACAAGTTAATTTGAGTGGTTCTATGGTAAGTTTAGTGATGTAATCGATGCAAAAGTAGGAATACAAGGGTTTAAGTATTGCATGT
>CAIGRL010112344.1:0-13843 GCA_903798325.1 Fraxinus xanthoxyloides
AAACGAGAATGGTGTTGGCGTTGCGGAGGGGATAATGGGAACTTGTACGAATCGAAAGATACGAAAAAGGGTGAGGTGGGAGGAAGTCATCGGTGGAGGATAGATACGCCCATATCAAAATTGAAAGATAAATTCTATCTTGGTATCTATACTTTAATGTCAATTAAGTAATTATACTTTGATTTTATTAAATTGACAATTATACTTTATTTTATTTCTATCGGGTAATTGCACTTTAATTTAATTTCAATTAAGGTACTTTTGTTTAATTCTACTAACAACGTTTCACGAGATGACATCAATAAATGATGTTTATCAAACATTAGTTGTTGGAACGAAATAAGTACAACTTTATCGAAATAAATGTCATGTAAATTTAAGTGACGGAATTAGATCGACTTACCCAATTGCAATAAAGTTAAAGCACAATTATCTGAATGAAAGAAATTGAAATACAATTACATGATTAAAGTAGAATTATATTATAATTATCATGCATTAAATTTACCCAAAAATTTTACAATAGTGAGATGGTAGGAATTGAATATTATGAAAAGGCTAGAAGTGGGAAGAAGGCATCGGTGCGGGTAGGAATTGTTTTGGTTATTATTTAAGAACCAAATGCTTCGAAATTAATTGAAACTAGTTGATTCGATCAATGTTAAAAGAAAAGAAGATAATATGTTAAAGGTCTTTGCAATATAGTCCTCGTTTGGTTTCATTAAAAAATTAAATTAAAATTGAAGTTGAAGTGAACAATGACGGTTGAAATCTTATTTTTATCTACTTAAAACAATTTGTGTTAATTAATATTTCTATCTCCAATTCAATCTTAATGGGAGCTTTCAATTCTTGATTTTTATTTTCGAGTTGAGGTCGGAACCTGTCTTAAAATGAAATTTTGATAGGTAATCTTTAACTTTGAATTTGTTGTCAAATTAATGGTATTTTCTTGACTAATTACCCGTGGTAGATGGCTTGGAGTCCAAAATTAGGTACAAGGACCACTCTGGAATAAGGAAATTTCTTGGGGACCAGGTAGCTCAAACGAAATATTTTTTATTTTCGTTCAAAGTTCAGTTTTATAATATTCTAAGTTCATGTGAAGAAGATATTGATTGATATTGTGAAAAGAACGCCTCGCATACCACCCACGGTTGAGACTTGAGATTCGGATAATAACTCCAATTGATATAATTAACTAATTATGAAATAAGCAAAGAAGTTTAATTAATTTGCGCATAAACTTTTGATTATAATTAATAAATTATTAATTTTAATTTTAATTCTTACTAGCTGTATATGAAAAATTCTAAAAATAGTCATCAATGAGACCATGGCTAACAGAAAAAATAGGGGCAGTGGAATTGATATGTACATGGTCTCATTGTCATCAATGCACCCAACTACGAAAGGACACTTGTCTTGACAAAACACGTGTCATGGCTTGGATAAGGCTAGTCATCATTTAGCAGGAAAAAGTGGCGGTGGGATGGATCCTAAGCAACTGCCTCGGCGCACTCACCTTTATTTTGGTACCCAACTTTTCCTTCACCTGTTTTATTACGGTCATTTAATTACAAGAATCAAATTTGGGTGAAAAAAAAAATCTATGAAATTAAATTGTCTAAAATTTATTTTATTAAAAATTGTCAATTAATTATATTTGATCGGTATAATTTCTACCTGAAAATATTAAAATTTTGAATATTTTTGTATTCGTTTGATTTTATTTTTATGAAAATTGTTCATTAAAGAGATATAATTTTGTTATAATTGAAGATAATTTGTTTCTATTTCAAAAAATAAAATAAAAATAAATGAAAGCTGCATAAAAAACTAATTTCCACCTATATGGTGGGAATTGATTTACTTCAAAAAGCAAGAAAATGTGGTAAGTCGATAAAAGATGGAAAACTAATTACATGAAAAATGTTTCCTATCAAACACTCTAAAAAGTGGAAAATGACAAAAAATTTCATCTTCCATGAAAAACTTGCCCTATTATACAGGGCTTTAATGAAATGACGCTCAAATATTTACGTAATAAAATATTTTACATATAAGCTAAAAAAAATTCTTACTTTTTAATCACTCATTTAAGGAAAAAAAAAAAAAACACTCAGTTTAATGATTATCAATATAGGAGTTGTATATCAATTATTACGATGATAATTTAGATTCTTTTTAAACTTGTTAAATTAATATTTTTTTTAAAAAAAAAATGATATACACACACACATACATACACGTTTAACAAAGATTGTTGTATGTGCATTTATTAGAACAATAATTTCAATAATTTTATAACTTTTATATTCGTTATCTAGTTTCAATTTGCTTCTAGAAGATGTTAAATAAGGTGAAATTTCACAAAAAAATAAATAAAAATGTGATAGAATATGTCACTTTTAAATCCCATTACATTAATTCATATGTAAAAGAAAAATAAAAGTGTTACATTATCTCACTTTTTTATCTAAACCAAAGTTTGAATTCATATTCGTATTTTTTACAAACACAAATATATGCATCTCGTTAATTGATTTAAAAGAATTCAAATAAGATATAATCTGACTTTCTTTAAAAAAAAAAAAAAAATGATGACAAATCATGTTACTTTTCTTATTTTTATATTTATATTTATATTTTAATAAATACTTTGCATGCATCACTTAAATTGATCAAAAGCAGGTACGGACTACAAGTCGAACTAATATGTAAAAAAAATATATACACAAATTTTTGTACACAAAAAAATGAAGTGGGCTGGGGACTAGACCGACTATGACCCGATCCAGCCCCCTCTACATCTGTCCCTGATCGAAACTTAAATTTTCATTATACTAACTCAATTTAATTTATACAAATATGAATGTTCATATAAAATAACTTAAAATCATCAATCTAGGACTCCGTTTGGTGGTCATTATTTTAAAAGAAATAACACTTTGAATAGTGATTTTTAGAAATTGTATGGTTAAAAATATGAAAAAGTTTGGGATTTTCATGTATAATATTTTATTGTGTGAATGTTTAGTTGAAAACGTGTATATTAAAAAAAGTTTTCAAATAATGATTCCCAAACATGGGCTAAATATGAATTTTCATATAAATAAGAAAAAAAAAACATCCAAGTTAAGGTGAAAATCGTATTCAAGTTACCTAGAGTTAAATAAGGGCATTAAATCAACGATTGTCATTGAAAACTAGTACTAAATACTTTCTTTTTACTAAATAATCACGAAATATATAATCCGTTACTCAATAATCAAACAAAATATGAAGTAATTGAATAAAAAGTCAAAAATATACAAACCTATAGCTTTAAATTGATTATTTACATATTTGAGGAAGAAAATTTTGAATAAAAGGTTGTTGAAGCAGTCATTGCTTTGACTTGATTTGTTAATAAGTTTCTCTTATTATTTTAATTTTGCTTATTCGAAAATACCCTAAAATACCAAAAATAACTTGACGCACTTCTCCCGAAGCCCTAACCATTTTCTATGTACAAAAAACTAAAAGGCCCACTGGACCAAGCCCATGGCTCCACTAATTATTGTGAAAATTAGGCAGGGTAACTATTTTTTATGAAATATACGAGTTTCATAATGAAACCTGAATTATACTTATTACTAATGTTAATGTAATTTAACGACATATATAAAATCTCAATCCCGCTACACGATCCGGGCTTGGTAACTGGGCTAACCTAAAACCATTCTTTTCAATATCACAATTCAAAAATCAGGCGTTAAAGTTTACATTTCAAAAATCAGGTGGTAATTAGGATTATTAATTGTAATTAATAAAATTTTAAATATACCTATTTCATCATCCCAAACCCAGAACTTAGAAGCTCTCTCTCTCTCTCTCTCTCTCGTAGATGCTTCAACCCGACTCAACCATCTCCGTCCCTGTAAATCCACAGCTGCTTCACCACCTTTGCCCGTGAAGTTTCATAGGACAGCAGTCAATACCTGTTTCGGTTTGATTCGAGCCCTAGAGTCTAAACCAGTCGCCCCTGGGTGCTTCGCCTCCGTCGACAATTCTTGACCCCAAATTATTAAACAACATTGGACCAAAATTACATGAACCTTTGTCAATTGAGCCCAAGTCTAAATATGGGGAATATCTTTGTTATGATGTGTAGTATTATGGTAAACTTAAATGCTTTCTTGACTTGGAGATAGCTAGATCACAAAAGGGTGTTTTTCTTTCTCAAAGACATTATGCCTTACAACTTCTTGAAGACACTAGTTTTTGGCATGTAAACCAGCGATTTTGCCAATGGGTCCTAAAGTGAAGCGCAGCTCCATCGAAGGGAAATTACTTGATGATGCATCTTTGTATAGACAACTTGTTGGTCGACTACTTTACTTAACAATATCATGACTAGACATTACACTTGCAGTCCATAAATTGAGTCAATTTGTCTCGCAGTCTCGTCAACCTCACTTGGATGCTGTATATCATCTCTTGAGATATATAAAAGTAGCTCCAGGTCAAAGCTTGTTGTTTGATGCCTTTTCTTCCTTCCAACTTCGGGCTTTTGCATATGTTGATTGGGGGGTTGCTCTGATTCAAGGAAATCAATCACTAACTTCTGCATTTTTCTTGGGAATTCTTTAATCTATTGGAGGTCTAAGAATCTGGGAATTCTTTAATCTATTGGAGGTCTAAGAAACAAACAACTGTGTTCAGGTCTTTAGCTGAGGCAAAATACCGTGATTTGGCTTCTTGAACCTGGATTCATCAACTTCTTCTGGATTTGTAGGTTACCATTTCTCTTCCAGCTTTGATCTTTTGTGGTAATCAAGCTACCACCCACATTGCAAATAATCATATCTTTTATGAAAGAACTAAGCACATCGTCATAGATTACCATTTTGTTCGAGACAAAGTGAATGATGATTTCATCAAGGTATTTAATGCTAGGTCATCGTTTTAAAAATCATTTAGATTTTCTATCAAAGCTTTCCAGTACCTATAGCTTTGTTTTACCCATTCTGGCGGTGGATTTGGGAGCAAGGAAATATTGTTAGATAATTTGGCATATCCTGAACCGCAATTGTAAAGATTCAAGCATAATCACTCGATGTTTATATATGTTGTTGGTGAATCCGGCTGCAACATACACTAGAAAGTTCGCAAGGTCTTGTTTGTTATTGGACTTAAGTATCTTTAATTCCTTAAAATATTTCATACATTTATGATATCATCATCTTTTTAAAAAACATTTAAATTAAGTTAATTATTAACACCAATCTCTCCTTTTTTTTTCCCTCCAACTTCGTGCTCGATTCTATGCATTATATCTGCAATAAAAGGCAGATATACAAACATTTTGTATAGATGAACATAAAAAACTTGTGCATCAAAATCTTATAAATTATAATTTCCTTTTTCCAAACCCGGAATTAAATAAGATATCAATTTAGAATTATAAGAATCCATGATATTATCCAACTCCATTCAATTGTAACTTTATCATTTTCAATACTTTTCTTCCATCAAACATGGCCGGGGAAACATTCCCGACATTCATGAATATCACCATATCATTTTCCAATACTTGATGGTTAAGTAATTCTTGAAAAAAAGTCTAAAATGTGATTCACACAAAGATATGTATTGTTTACACTTAAACTTTGATTTTTATTCTTTTTGTAAAAGATAGAATCAGATGTATTTATGATTTTTGAATGATAATTTTATTGAGTGTGAATTTTTTAAACCCCTGTTTGGTACACATTAAAATTTTTATTCTCATTCTACTCATTTTAAACCACACATTTTTCAATAAAATAATATTTTTTATCACATTAATAATTTTTCATTCTTCGTCAACCACACATTCTCTATTAATCTACTATTCCAAAATACATTCTTCAAAAATAATGTATCTCAAACACACCTTAAAACTTAAATTCCTCCATGATTTGAGCCAAATGAACAAGAAACCAAAAAAGAAAGTAGTCAAAAGNTGTATTGTTTACACTTAAACTTTGATTTTTATTCTTTTTGTAAAAGATAGAATCAGATGTATTTATGATTTTTGAATGATAATTTTATTGAGTGTGAATTTTTTAAACCCCTGTTTGGTACACATTAAAATTTTTATTCTCATTCTACTCATTTTAAACCACACATTTTTCAATAAAATAATATTTTTTATCACATTAATAATTTTTCATTCTTCGTCAACCACACATTCTCTATTAATCTACTATTCCAAAATACATTCTTCAAAAATAATGTATCTCAAACACACCTTAAAACTTAAATTCCTCCATGATTTGAGCCAAATGAACAAGAAACCAAAAAAGAAAGTAGTCAAAAGAACCCACATCAAGCTCATCCAATTATTTCCAAAATATATTCATCTTTCTTTCTTCTTGTCAATCATACATTTTTCAATAAAATAATATTAAACGAAAATTTAAAATTTTTACTTTTTAAATTACATATTTTTCATCAATTTACTATTTCAAAATGTATTTTTACAATAAAACAAAAAACGAACTTGCTCTCAAGAGAATATGAAACTTGGTACCCAAGTTTTTGAGTGGCAATAACGTCATATGCCTTAAAATTTTGAAATTATCACAATGACGTATTGCGACATTAGTTTACCTAGAAATTAGTACACACACACACACAACACATATATAAGTTTCTTAATTCTTACTATTAATGGCAGTGCCGGTCACGCGAGAAGGATAAGGCGAACCATCTATCTATTGGGGGCCAATTTCCAATTGATCCCTAATCTGTTGATTAAATGGCAGGTAGTCCTTAACATTTTGCCCCCATTTGGTGGCCTTTAATTTAATTTATTTCTTATATTAATTTTCAACCATACATTCACAAAATAAAATAATTTACAAGTAAACCTAAATTTTTTCCTATTTTTTAACTATACATCCACTAAAAAATTACTATTTAAAATATAGTTTTTTTTTTTCAAATTAAAGGCCACCAAACATGAGCTTTGTAAATACTAAATTAATGATTTTCCTTTAATTATAGTTATTCATCGAGTTTCTAACGTGATAAATATTTACAAATGAATGTACATCTAGTGTAATTCAAAGATTTAAATGTTTTCATTAAATTATACTAGAGAATTTTGAAAGAGACTTATTTTCACAACCATGTCACGAAAAATCATTGAAATTCGTGAAAAATATCATTATTAGAAACCATTTTGTGCCATTTTAGTGTAGGGTTGAAGATCAATTAACTCCTTTATAAAGTTCGAGGACTAAGATGATACTCAGTCAATAGATCAGGTACAAGTCTTACAATTTCTCCACTAAATGAATCACTTTCCAATCGTGCCATTGGCCATTGCTGGCCTTAGCCGCCATTGGCCTTTTAGTTTATTTCGGCTCTCACTCTAATAAATGCGTAATGTGTATATACACACACCGCACCTCTTCATTTTGATCGCCAGAGAAAGAAAAGGATTCCAAGAATAAACAAGCAGCTGAACGAGAGAAAAAGAAACAAGACTAAGAACAAATCAGGTATAAATATATTTATACGTATTTATCTGAAGTACAGTTTTCTATCCAAACATTTATCATTTGTTGGAATTTCCCTTGCTGTTCCTTAAGATTTTTGGTATTTTGGACAGTCAATTCGTAGTCCACTTTTTACCACTCTATATACGCCAACCGATCTTTGCAACAGTTACTCTTTGATAGTGGTATTGGAAACTGCTGAAAGAGGTATGAATTAATATCGTAGTTGATTCTGCAATTTTTTGATAAATAGATTGATCTTTATACTGTTGCATACGGGAAAATTCATAATAGAAGATTCCTAATCTACAAAAGTGTTTTACTTGTTTGGTTCTTTATATCTTCACATATATATCTATAAATGGAATAGGTGTATCTTATCCTTTTGATTGGTTGTTCCTTTTAAGTGAAGGGTTCCTTCTGAGAGTTTTGGAGGCTAGAGATTTATGTCGGCAAGGTCTGATTTGGCTGTTGTGTTTGAGGCTCAATTGAAGCTCTGTTCTTGTGTTTCTTCCTCTGTTTTCTGCATGAGACAATACCTCTTCGGTGCACTCCACCACAGTCTGAAACTTTTCTTTCCAACAGTTTCGATGCGTTTGAGGCTTAAAAGGTGCCATTTCTCCCTTAAATCTTCATGGGGTTTTGTGGGTTTTGAAAGTTGATATGAAAGGAGAATTGATCGTGTTAATATTTTTTTTTTGGTTCTGTGTTTGCAGGACTTGTTCAGGGGTGGAGTGTTTTGGAGGATTTCACATAAATCGATTATCAAATTTCTTCTTGTTCATCAGAGGCCCTCTTACTTGACACCTTTAAAATTTTGGTTTTCTTGAGGCAATTTAATTGATTTTCTTTGAAAAGACAATTCTGTGGTGTTGGGTGGTTTAAAGCAAGATAATGATGCCGAGGCCCCGGAGATTAGGTCTAGTGAGTCAAGAAACCGTAGGTAAAAAACTATGTAACCGGGTAGAACCCACTAGATCCATGAAGAAAGTCCGGATCATCTGCAGTGACCCGGATGCTACTGACTCATCAGATGATGAAAGAGTCGGGGCGATGAAGGTTAAGCATATTGTTCATGAAATTTGTTTTCCAATTGGGGACTCTTTTCCCCAGCCTGGAGCCCCTGAAACAGAAACTTCTGTTCAGGAGAGCAACAATGTTGCAAAAAACCCCAAGAGGAGAAGGATTTTGGGTCTAAATGCCAGCCATTCGAGCTCCATTCCGGGGAAATGCAGAGGTGTTCGACAGCGTAAGTGGGGCAAATGGGCTGCGGAAATTCGTGATCCATATAAAGGAAGAAGGATTTGGTTGGGTACGTATGATACTGCTGAAGAAGCATCGAAGGCATATGAAATGAAAAGACTAGAATTTGATGCTTTGGCTAAGGCTAATAGCATTGAGTCTTCAGAGAAAAGCTCAGATTATAATAGCAGAAATAATGGTACCATGATGGTTTCCAATCTGGTTAGTAAGCATAATCAAAATCATGGTGTCATTTGTTTCTCGAATGATTCAAGTGGAGCCTTGGCATCCCTTGCTTCACAGACTTCAAAGACGTCTCCATCTTCAGTTCTAGAAATGGATTATTTGACTTCAGTTTCTGCTTTCAGTTGCAAGCGTGATGATGATAAGAAGGTCCACAATGTTAATGCTTCTGAGCAGAACGAGGCTAATTGGAGATTAACAGACGAAGATGTTTCGTTGGTGCAACAATTTGTAGAAGGGATGGACTTTGATTTGGAACTTGAATCACTACCATTGGAGTGTGATTCCGGGATACCAATTGATGATGACCTTCTCAGTGGTTTTCAAGATCTTCCAATTTGTGGGTTGGAAGATTGTGATCAACCTCCATTGCCTGATTTTGACTTCAATTTCGACTGTGATTGGATGGATGAAGTACCAACCCTCTTGAATGGGTCACCATTCAATATGCCATTACCGTAAGTTTGGCATCCAAGTTATAATGTGAAGAATGTTAGTTCAAGAACTTGGAAAATAAGTTCTTAAGATGCTTTGAGCGACTATTTGTTTGTTTAAAGTGGTTTAAACTTAAGTGTTTGTTTGTTCATATTGGTTCTGGATCTTATTCATCCCTTTGTTTCTCTATTTTGTTCTAATATGCAAGAATTTTGATTTTTTTTGTCTTGGACTTGATCGAATTTCTATGAATTGAAATGAGAATATTTTTGGAAAAACCCTGGCCAAGTAGGATGGTTCAATATTTTTATGCTTGTTTGGAACTGCGAAATTTGAAAATAGCTTGTAGTGGTGGATTTTTGTGGTCTACAAATTGAATTGAACAGCAGCTTGATTACAGGCTCGGATGCTCAAGTTAGAATTGTATTTCACTTAACGATTGTGTGTCCTGTACAAAGTGAGAATTCTCCCTTAATAGAAATTCATGTCATGGTGATGCTATGCAATGATGGGGTCCGTGTTATTTTGTTATTATTTATGTCTTAATTTAGCGAATATGGATGGGACTAATCGAAAAGTCAGGAGCATCTGAGCAGTTTAAAAATAGGTGAGATCGAACCCCATCTGTAAAAATATGATAGAAATTCTATCCATAGAAATGTATTGAACACGTGTGGAGCTATAACTCAGCTATGGGCTTATAATCCGATTTCGTTGCTAGTGACTTGGAAATCACTATCTTTGGATTGAGACATTTCAATTATTTAAGTGAGACAACATTTTCATAGATTGTTTAATTGATGTGCACACTTGGTATCACCTAAAAGATGTATTGGGTTAAAGTTTAAAAGTAAGCAAATTTACATTTTTAGTAATTTTTTATTTTTAAGTATATTGAATGGGTTATTAGTTATCAGTAGAAAAGTAATTTCTTAGAAACTAGTAGTAGATAAATACTATAAATAATTATTAGCTTAGCCAAATATTCATGTTAATGATCGTTTTCTACTTGAGATAACGTGTCCTCCAAGTTTTATTGAAATATTTGACACTTTCAATTGTACTCGTAGCCGTTAAGTTAATTAAATGCACAATCTTTGCTGACTCTCTCTTCATTGGTCCAACTACAACGTGGTGGTTGATTCTGCTTGATTAAACGAAAAAAATTTGACAGAAGTTTTACACCCACTCTCGTGTGTGGGACCCATTGGAATAAAAAAATGAAAAAAAAAAACCCACCCACCCCTACATTGTATCTGGTTTTGTTCTGTGAAAAAAAAATTTGTAAGTCAAGCATGGTTCAAAGTATTTTGTGTTGAAATAGAAAGTTATAGATGCATCGTAATTTTACTTAATAAAAATCAAATGATTAAACCCCTGTTTGACAATCATTTCTTGGAGAACATAGAGTATTGAATGGTGATTTTAAAGATAACGTGTAGTTAAAAAATAAGATAAGATTTTGAATCTATATGCAAAATATTTATATTGTACGAATGTTCAATTATACGTTTTATAAAGTTTTACAAAATTTATTAAAAATCTAATTTTATTCTACACCAAATAAAGTTAGGTTGTAGACATTGTCTTTTTTTAAAAATTGCTGGCGGGAATTTATTTTCTTTTTTAAAACCTTCCAATAATACTTTGTCACGTAAAATAATATGAAGTCTGAATTAAAAGATGAATGATTGATATATGTGTGGTACATTTTACATTGTCGTCGTATTGTCACAGCCTATTTCGTACCTAGTATAGTATTACAGTTACATAAGTGTAGAGAACTTCACTGACAACTTGTGGGACCCATAAACAGAGATCAACTTTGAATACGAATTTCGAGGGCTTAATCGCACGGCTCTTGTTTAACGTAAAAAAAGCTCTATCGGACAGAGCTTGCAGCAGAGCTCTTAATTGATAAAGTTTGCACTTTGCAGTCATAAAACGTCGAGAGACCCATGTTTCACAACGCGTAGCACTTTCAAAATTGGAATTATTTTTGGTATAAATAATAAACTTCAAGTTTAGGAAATAAAATTTGACATCGAAAGCATGTTTGAGCCATATTATTTTGAATTGATGGAGAATGTATAGTTAAAAAAAGAAAAAATTTATTAATGTGATGGAAAATATTATTTTATTGAAGAATATGTGATTGAAAATGAGTAGAAGAATGAAATGAAAATTTTAATGTGTACCAAACAGGAGTCAAATGAAGATAAAAATATAGATCAATTTATAAATGTATGAATTATTGCTTTAATAAGGTTTTCTTTTAAAAATAAAAATCGTTAAATGACGAATCTTAATATAATATTGGAGCTCATTAAACTCCAACGATCAATTAGATTCATTTATATCTCAAAAAAGAGCACACGAATTTCAAAATTGGTTCGCTCAAATAAGTTACCATCTTGTGGGGTATGTTAAGCGATAAAATTTCACATTGAATAAAAATGATACACTAAAACCAATTTATAAGGGCTTGTGCTACTCCCTTCAATTAATAAAGTTAACATTTTCAGATGAAATTCCAAATTTTAAAATTTTAAACTTAAAAGTTTGCATTGTTGATGCCGCTACAATATTTTAATTTTATAGACTTCTTATTGTTTAATTGATATGTGTATAATTAAATAATGAGTCTCAATTATACGAATGTTAGTATGCTTTAAAAAGAAAAAAGGAATGAGTATAATGCACATATCAATTAAACAGTCACGAGAGTAATATATATTTTCTGAGCTGACATTCTATATACATGAAAATTACATGTAAGCGTATCGTTTATTTCTTGAATTTATAAGAAAGTAAAATAGGGGCAGAGTTAGGGTTGAACTAGAGGGTGTTTGGTGGGGATTAAAATTAAATTTTAAGTATATTGTGATAAAAGTTTTTGAAATGTGTGGTTAAAAAATCGTGGGACTCATGAAAAATGTAGTTAATATTAACTTTTTGATTTTGATTTTGACTTGAATTAAAATCAGATTTTAATACGGACTAAGCCCCCGTTTAATTCTCATTCTCATGTTTGGTACACATTATTTTTTTCACTCTCATTTTTCTACTCATTTTCAACCACATATTTTTCAATAAAATAATATTTGCGATTACATCAATAATTTTTCCTTCTTTTCAACCACACATTCTACATCAATCTATTATTTCAGAATATATTCTTCCAAAATAATATGACTCAAACACACCCTTAATCATGTTTGCGTCCATCTCTTGAAATTTATTTCTCCATATTCATTTTTAAATTTCAAGTATATATTTTATGAAATCTAGAAATTTTATCAATTTTTCTATCATAAATTTTTTAAAATCTACTAAATTTTGATTTTTATCAAAACTAAACATGGACTTTGTTTTGTCAATTACTTGACAATGTTGGTGTTCTACAATAAGAAGATACTACATTACGATGATGATTGATTTACCTTATATTTTACATTAAGTTTTATGAGAATTCTTGTATTTTACGTAGAGTGGCAAAAATTGCTAGTCTATGTAGCATATGATTATGGTTTTACTGCTATATGGACTAATAATACTATTTAACACAAATGATATTAACATATCAATTTAGGTGATGCTAATGTGACTTTAAATTGAAGTACAATTAAACAATGTTTTGAATAGTGATTTTTAGGATAATTTGTGGCATAAAAGTAAAGAAAATTTTTAAATTTTCATGTAAACTATTTTATCGCGTGAATGTGTGTTTGAAAATGAGTAAGGGTTAAAAAAAAGTTTGAAAATAATGGTTGCCAAACAGAGTCTTAATTTAATATTTCATTAAACATATCACATAGCGCAATCTAAATTGGTGTTATAGTACGAGCATGATCGTGTCATTTTGTACACTCTTTTTTTATATCATTGTTGTCAACAAATAATTTGATGAAAAAATCGATTTCCTTTTAAACTGCCAAATGGTATAATAGCACCTGACAAAATGTAAATAATGGTGTAAGAAACAATGTATACCAAGCATGCAAGTCCCGGTAATGCTAGATAACATTACCATATGAATAATATTATTCGATTTAAACAATGAGAGACGTGTGGATAGCGTTCTAAAAATATAAAGCGGTGTTAGGTTTGGAAATGAGACTTAAAGTTTTACAAGTATAAGCAAGCCCAGGCGAGAGTTAAGCGTAAAAAAAAGTTTTCTAATTTTTAATATTATTTCAAAGTTTTAATCGTTTAATAATTAAAATCTAAAACATTTAAGCCCCTCTTTGACCCACATTATTTTTTTCATTCTCATTATTCTACTCATTTTCAACCACACATTCTTCAATAAAATAATATTTTCCATCACATCAATAACTTTTCCTTCTTTTTCAATCACATATTTCTCATCACATCACTTCAAAAAAATA
>CAIGRL010112359.1:0-11769 GCA_903798325.1 Fraxinus xanthoxyloides
TTTGTTACTTCTTCTAATTCAGTTAACTGTGTACTTACAAATAAAGTAGGTTATATTGTACTTGATCAACATTTTTTTACCATCAATATTACAATAATTATGATTCGTTTGACATGACTTTTATGTTTCTGGAACTAATAAGCGACTTTTGGTCTATTTGACTAATTTTTTGGAAGTTTTTATTGGTTTAAAAAAATTTCAGGGGAAGTTGATTCAACGTGAGTTTATCGAGTTGTTCTTCTACAAAAAAACAAAAGTGAAAAATAAACCTACCAAATCGACCTTTTAGATTACTTTTCCCGTGAAGTGTTTGCCATTACCAACACAAGACGAGACCTTCGTCTTCATGTCCTCTGATCCTCGATTCGAATGTGAAAACCTTCTCAAATAAAGGTGACATTGTTGGACACTAAAACTAATTTTTAAGAAGTGCTGCTTATAAATATGAATAAATTAACCTTTCCAAACCTTAAAAACTATTTATTTGTCTGAGGTTATTTTTCAAGAGGTTGTGCTATTGTGCTTTTAATAATAAATAAATAAATAGATAAATATGAATAAATTAAGCCTTTTTAAATATAAAAAAATGTATAAGGGTAAAAATGTCATTTACTAAGGTGCTGATCTACCCACAGGCCTTTACGGACGCAAACGAGAAGCTTGATGTGGATCGCGTACTTCGTTGAAACACGTGTTCTATTGGGATTCGCGCCGCCACTATTATGGTGTCCATTATGTACACCAAGCATAATTCTATTTACTTTATACTCCCTATTGCACCCTCTTAAAGGTTGAACCCCAACCTTGAGGCCCCCCACCGCCCCGCCCCTAGAGAATCGTGGAGAAAGTAAATCGCAGAATATGCCTCAGTAGGTCAGGGTACAAGAGCTGCCATGCTGGTACCTACAAATAGTCCAGTTTTAAACTTTGTTAGAGGTAGGAATCGAACATTCACACGATACTACTAGTTCAGTTGAGACTGCATCACTCCTGTCTTTTGCACCACCGATCTATGCCTTAGAGCTCCCTATTGCACCCTCTCAATTGCACATAGTCACAAACACCGCCACCAACAAATAGTATTTTGTTTATTTATAAAATAAATTTAAAGCTATGAAATCGTACAAAAAATTAATTACACACCTCAAAAGTTCATAATAATTTCATTTATCTTAAAATATAATTATAATTGTGTACTCGAAAATTAATATCTATTTTAATTTATAGGTTAAACTTAAAGAATGAGATTCCTTTTTCGATCAACCAAACTTTAATCCACAGGTAAAATGTTAAAAGAGTGCAAAACTTTCATGTAAGATATGCAATGATTAATTATAATAATCATTTCCCTTTGTCAAAGACTCAAAGTTTCTTAGATGAAAAGCAACAGTTATCTTGTTTGTAAGTAATTACTTGTGTTAATCATATAGAATTATGAATAGGAGAATGAAGGATGAAATGCATCAGAACAATCACACAGGGTGGGGCCCGCACATTTTATAAAAATATTCAGTGGGACCCACTGATTGTCTTTATTCCCATAAAATTCTACCAATTTTTTTCTGTACGAATATGATTCATGAAAATCAAGCAAATATCTAACTTGATTCTATTTCTATCTTGATAAAATCAAGCAAATGCACTTCACACAGTCCACAGAAATGCAACAGAACGCTCACATACGGTGGGACCTGCACACTGTGGGATCCACTTATTGCCTCTATTTTGGTGAAATTTTGCTGATCTTTTCTGTACAAATGGAATTCCTGAAAATCAAGAGATCAATTTTTCTTATTAAACAAATAGTGATGTACCTTTTATGCCCTTGAAATAAAATTTGCAGTCTAGGTGCTTTCGTTGATTGTTTTGTCAATTTTAACTATTTCTTCAAACTATAATAACAAAATAAGATTTTTAAAATTTTGACTTTCTGTACTTACAACGACTTGATAATTTCAGACACATCACACATTGCATTAATTCAGCGCACTTTTGACAAAGCTTATATTGTAATTACAATATGTCTAACATACTTTTTAATTTATTTAAATATTTCGTAGAACCACGACATATTATTTACATATTTCTTATGAACCATAACTTACTCACACTTGAAAGCACTACGAAAAAGCACTTAAAATGATCACTAAAGTCAAGAAATCAAGTAATTTGGATCGAGTGTGGATAAAAAGAACTTCCTAAATTATACTATTCAACATTTGATGATGAATAGACTTGATTATACGAAGATTTGGGACGATTTATTTGATGCTCCATCAATGCATAAATGGATCTGGCTTTGAGTGTGACAACAGCCTCTTAATGTTTTGATTGTAAACTAGATAAAATTGAATTAGGCTGCTTTTTCAGGCCTGTAAAAGGCCAGGCAAAGCAGCCTCTCTCACATGAGGCGGGTCCCGCATGGGACCCGCTTCAATAAAAAAGTTAAAAAAAAATACCCACCCTCCCTATTTGTGAGTATTCGGTAGGGGTTCTGGTAGTGAAGGAAAGCTCGATACGGGACCCGCCTCAGTAAAAAAGTCAAAATAATACCCACCCCCCTATTTGTGAGTATTCGATAGGGGTTCTCGTAGTGAAGGAAAGTCCGATAAAATTATAAATCAATGCATTTACAGTGGGACCCGCCTCAATAAAAAAGTCAAAAAAAATACCCGGCCCCCATTTGTGAGTATTCGGTAGAGGTTCTGATAGTGAAGGAAAGCCCCGATAAAATTATAAATCGATGCATTAACAATCAAGAATGGAGAATGACGATAGCAAAGGCTCTTCTGGTGTACAGAAAGAAATAAAACTGTCATTTAATGAAAAGTTGAGGCTATTTTAGGAAATCAATAAAACATGTCGGCCAATTATTTACGGTTCATTAATCTGATTGTTCATGACCTCGAAAGGGTTCGAACTGAAAAACTATATAAAAGAACACAAAACTCAAATACAAAATGACAACCTTTTTACTAAAAAAACACAAACTTCTGCAGGATTTCACACAGTACAATAATATTATACTGTATTAATAATTGATCTATTGAATACGCTGAACGCGTACAACTATATAGTACATATCTCAAGAAATAAAGTTGCGTGGCTGAGATTTGGCAAAGCTGGCATATGGAAATGGCCACCCTCTTTCGAGCTCTTCTTCTCCTCTTCACTCTTTCAGGTTCTTTTTATGTTCTTTCAGCCATTTTCAATTTGATTTCAACAAAAAGTTCAGTGTTTTTCTATGTTGAACTTTCTCTGCATGTTAAGGGGCATTCTATTTATTTCTTGCTAATGATTTTTAGCTCTGAAAATTTGAAGAATATGAGGAGATGTGGGTTTATGATTTTTGGGATATTTTAAATGGCGAATCCTTTAAAAAAAAAATTTAAATGTATTTTGTCATGCTGTAATGGGATTTCTTTGTTTTCCCTTTTTTTTTTGGCTGTTCTGCTAATTTAGGCGGCGGGGTATATATATATATATACACACATACATACATACATATGTTCATGTTCAAGATTCAGAATCTTTGCCCTTTTTTCCCTTTAATTGGTGAAAATGTATTGTGTGATTTTTACCCTTTAAACGCCCATGCCGAATGCCAATCTTGGAGTGCTTGTTTGAACTCTAGACGGATTGAATTGTTTGCTCGAGTCATTTGAAATTCTTTGACTATCATTTCCACTATGTTCAGATTCATTTGGTAGAATTTGCAGCCTCGGAGTTGGAATTAATTATGGCCAGATTGCGAATAATCTCCCCTCGCCATCTCGCGTTGCATATATCCTTAGATCTCTCAACATAAGTAGAGTGAAACTTTATGATGCGGATCCAAATGTGTTAACCGCATTTGCCAATTCAGATGTGGAATTCATCATTGGGCTCGGGAATGAGTATCTCGAGAAGATGACAGATCCTGTTAACGCTCAAACTTGGATTCAACAGCATGTTCAACCTTACATTTCCCAGACTAAGATCACGTGTATCACTGTTGGGAACGAGATCCTAACAGGCAATGATACTCGGTCAATGTCTTATCTCTTCCCGGCGATGCAGACGATGTATGAGGCGCTTAAAAATCTCGGGCTAAGCAGGGAGGTGTACGTGACAACTGCTCATTCAATTGGAATCTTAAGTAATTCCTTCCCACCTTCCGCGGGTACATTCCGACCAGATCTTGTTGAATACATCCAGCGTATAGTCAATTTCCATTCACAGACGAACTCACCGTTCCTTATAAATGCATATCCATTTTTTTCGTACAAAGATAATCCTGGTCAGGTTCCACTTGATTACGTTCTTTTCCAGCCTAATCCAGGAACGATGGATCCAATTACCAATTTGAAATATGATAACATGTTATATGCACAAATTGATGCTGTTTACTCTGCAATAAAAGCAATGGGCCATACAGATGTACAAGTTAAAATTTCAGAGACGGGATGGCCATCAAAGGGGGATCCGAATGAGGTAGGGGCAACGCTACAGAATGCAAGATTATATAACAGTAACTTGCTGAGCCGACTGCAGCAAAACGAAGGTACTCCAGCAAAACCATCAGTGCCAGTCGAAGTATATGTTTTTGCACTTTTTAATGAGAATCTAAAGCCGGGTCCAGCATCTGAGAGAAATTACGGACTCTATTATCCCGATGGTACTCCAGTTTATGATATTGGGTTACAAGGCTTTGTTCCACGCATGGCTTATTCAGCTTCCTGGAAAAACGTAAGAAAATATTTGAATTTGCGCGAGTTTTTGTGCCCTTTTTCTTCTGCTTCTAATATGAAGTAATTATTTTACAAGTTATATGCATGAATTGACTCATCTGATGTTATCCTTACTCTTATTTTTTTTTTCCAGGAATTATCTTTCTCTGTTCTTTTTCTTTCCCTAGCTTCCTTGATATGTAACTTTATAATCCTACATTGATTGGAAGGGAGTGGATTGACAAAGGAAAGATGACGAGCGCTAGAATTTCCTCAAACTTTTGTTTCGGTGCTTTCTTGGGGAGATCTTAGCAGTAAGTAGTTCGACAACTCTCACGCTCTTTAACTTGGCATTATAATATTTATTCCAACCCCAGACCAACTAAGGCGAGGATAATCAAACTTGCTAAAGGACTTGACGTATTCATGATTTAGGGTGCGACGAGAGATGTCCTTTTTCTTCTTATTCATCATCAGGTTGAATCCTTTTGGATAGACCTCATTAGGAACAATCATAATTCCTTAAACATCGTTTATGGTGCTTTTACAAATGTCACTGTAACAGTCTCTACATTTATCTCTTTATAATGTAGTCTAAATTGATCTCATAGTGAGAAAGAATTCCTATCTTCTTCAAGACAAAAGTCCATAATGGCTTCTGTCAGGAAAAAAATATCTTATCTCAGTCGAAAGTTTGGTAATGTGGAATTTTCAATTAACCGCCAACGTTGAAAACTGGTAATTTCCGCCTCTGTTTGCAAAGGCACTATCTGCAATTTTATTTTGTCTTTTATCTCTGTTCTTTTAGCTGCACTAGAGAAAGTGTTGCACCATAGACACTAGGAAGATTTTTTCTTGCTGATTCTCGAGTTGTAGCATCAAAGTCCGATGCTCGAATCGGATAGTCGATTTGTGGCCTTCAACAATCAACATCATGGAGCCCATTGTTTTGCCTTTTTCATCTGCAAGTCTTAAATATGATAAAGATTTATAGGTAGATGAACCTAATTTGATAAATCCAAATAACGACGGGCTAACTACCACCAGCATTTGACATTATAACCCAAGGGTTTTGATTTTGCCTGATTTATTATATCTGTGGACCAACATTATTGAACAGGGAAAACCAAAATTATGCCATGCCGTTTTCTTATGAACAGGGTTTAGTCTATTCTTCAACTTGAGACAAATCATGTTGTGTGCAATTGGGAAAAACGGCTGCTAGATTTTGTCTTGTTAGGCAGTCTTACTTTTAATTGTCAAAATGAGGATTTTAGCAGCCTTTATATGTTAGAAAACTCTTTCTTGTAATTAATATGTTATATTTCTAATTGCAGGGAGTCAAACACGGAAGCTTTCATTATCACAAATCTACCAATCAATTCACCAGTTGGGAAGAAACTTTTATACAATTTGCTAGTTTATTGATACCAGAAGCATTCTATACTTTAGCAACATTTTGTAGTATAGGTAATTTGTTATTAAAGAAAATCAAAGCTTATAGTCTTTCGGCAAGAATCCAAATCTAAGTTTGAGTAGGTGGGTAGTCTTTGAACCTTGTACTTCAACCATATATGATAATAAATATTTGGACAATACTACATGTACACTCTTTTTTTTATTAAAGGGAAATGATGCTTGTACACCGAGGTGATAAACATCCGGGGTTGACATTCCGGTGTACAAACCTCCACACGAGGGGGGGCGCACGACAAAAAAAAAATCGTGGCCCCCCCTCTTGTGAGGAGGTCTATATACCGGGGTGTCAACTTGTAGTGTTGACACCCCAGTGTACAGATCCCGCACAAGAGGAGGGGTTCACGACAAAAAAAAAATCGTAAGCCACCTCTTGTGAGGGGGTATGTACACCAGAGTGTCAACATCGGTATACAAGTAGAATGACCATTTATCTAATCTTTTACCTAAACTCACAATAGGATGTATGGACCACACATTTGAGAGTTTTTTAATTCACGTAGGCCCCACGTGCATGTCAGATAGCGTAACATTTTTGGCAGACAGAATTATCCTAAGTATTTTAATAACTCAATTTAAACTTAAAAAAGTTTTTTTTTTGACCTTTTCCCCATCCTGTTGGTTGGTTTATATAAAAACATTTATCCATCCAGACGAGTTCTTCACCAGCAAGCAGGCAAAGTTTCCTTCGCTCCTTTCTTTCGTGCATGTTTACACATGAAATTGGCGATGCGTAGTAAATATGCCAATGACTCGAGCTACGTGGAAATGCTTGTAAGAAAACACAAACCTTAAAACACCCGTGACAGGAAAAAATAAAAAAATAAATAAAAATAGAGTAATCAGACATCGTCGCGTTTTTGAGAATCATAGAAGAATCAACACTGACCAACTGAGAATATCAATCTGTAGCGCCAGCATGGGCTAATCTTGAAGAAAATGGCTTTTGACAGGTTAAAAAACTCACAATGCATGTGAAGGCAGGAGACTGAAATGACTATTTATCTAACTATTTCATCATTTTTTCACAATCCTCACATTCTTGACATAAAAAATTGTTCTTTTTCTCGGGTGACTGAACAGTGACCTGTGTACAAACTTTTTCCTCGCATCAGTAGAAACAAATTCAACTCAATGAAACCTATCATGAAATGGTCTATTCCGAAACAAGAAAGGGAATGATCATGATCATGAATGTGTCATAACTTAGCGTCGCTGAACCTGTATATCGTGGATCCTTCTCTTTGAACTTTTCCGTCAAACCCTGAAATTGAAATTATGTGGAGGAATAAATAGAGAATCGAATGACAAGGAAGTCATAACTAATTTACATATAGGGAATAAAAGCATTCCTAGTCACGCCACTGGTAGCATTTTAATTTAAGGAACCCGTTTTCCAAATTAGGAGAAATGTTAATGTGGCTAATGGAAAATATGACGTCACAATGAAAACCAGTCAATGCACAATATTTATCGTCCAGCAAAACAAAAGAGTCTTGTTGGACAGAGTTCTTTTTCAAGATAAAAAAATGTTCCATTAACCACACCAAGACACAGTATAGCTTATTAGATAAAAACAGCACGCTAATAGATTTCAAATGTTACATCATATTTTCAATTAGTCGGATAAGTATTTTCTTTATTTCAACAAATAGAAGTCGACAGAGTGCCTAAAACAAAAATGAAAGTAAACAATTAATTTGAAAAATGTTCGGTGACCAAAGCAGAACAACATTATAGGCTGACTAAAAATGATTTTAATTGCACGTATTGCCATATTTTTTTCGTTTTGATAACCGTGGATATCCGGACTAACTTCCGCGCACATCGACTAATCCCACAGGGCCCTGAAGTTTACAGTCGGGTACTCACCTCAGTGTGCCTGATGGGACTCGAACTAGTGACCACTGGGGAGCACAGTCCTACTGATGCGGTGGTTCTATACAATCAGGGACGGGTACTTGCCTAAATCATTGAATAGTATGCACAATATGTCATAAATTACTGACGCTGAAGATTCACCACACAAAAACATGTTTTTCCCACCAGTATATCTTTTGCACAATGAGTATGATTGTATATATTTTCAATTCAACTGCGGGGGATTTTTCTTCTTCCTGTAGTTGGCAAAATAAAATCATGGCCGAGTGTNCCATTGGGGAGCAAACCCAAAGCTTGACCAATTGAGCAACCCCTCGGGATTACGTATTGCCATATGGCAATCAGAAATTGATAAAGATTTCAACTCATTGGCATTGTTACTTACCTTCACAATCATCCCACATCTGCATCCAAGAACAAAATCACCTTAAGAATATAGCCAGGGTAAAGAGCAATTGTATGTGATTATAATTAGAAAAAGGAAGCCTTACTCGACGAAACTGTCAAAACTCAGCTCAACCCTCTGGGAATTGCCATTGTTGTATCTGGAAATCAAAACTTGGAGAACAGAAGGTGGTAATGCATACCCAAGACCGTATAGGGCATCCTTCAATTCAATAGTATCAATTTTCCCACTCCGATCTCTATCAAATTGTTCAAACACAGCCTACAAGTACATGGGAAATGGTTTAATGCAAAAGATATTGTTATAGTGGATTAAGTCCTAATCTCTAATTCCAAAAGCAATGATAAGCATGCAAATTAAAAACACAAAAAACGCGAAGCAAATACACAAATTTACAGTGGTTCACCCTCAATGTGAGAGCATCTACAATTTTTCACTGTGATTGACAAGCGCACAAAGAAGATATCACGCTTCTCAGTCTATATATCAATATAAAATGGTCCCACAAGTTCCTTCATATATTGTAGGAAATTCGCACCACATAATACATAACTCCATTGCACGGACACTTCAACTATGGAGGCGTGTCTATGTCAGACACTTGTCGGATACCGACACTTCTCAGATACTTTATCGTGATCATTTTTCTTTCTATATAAGAAATATTATATATTTTTAACTCAAAATTATTATTGAATAGCAAATAGGTACTCATATTTAAAAGATTTCAACAAAATAATTAATAACAAGTATAAAATTAAATTTATAACATATATAAATGAAATTTTTTAAAGTATATAATCACCGTGTCTTGTCAATCTCTTTTGAAAAATCGTGTGTCGATGTATCCGACATGATACGTGTCCGTATCGGTGCATCACAGATACATAATATGAATTCAAAATATGCCGTTAAAAAAAAAAATAAAAAAACCTTGGGGACAAATCCCAAGCAGGGCATTATATTTGCAACCGAAAAAAAGAAGAAGAGCATAATGCAATTCAACTCAAATCAGATATCAAGTCTCATTCCAATAAAATATAGTCTCACCACATCCTTCTTTGGCTCAAAAGATTTTGAGATTATGTCTGCAATGTATAGTCAGCCGCCAAAATGATTAGGGAAAAAGGGCATGATTCATTTTATTTCGACTTGCCTGTTTACCTATCATGAACCAGTAAACTATTCACTCTAACCTCAAAGAGCCAGCCAATTTTGCTAACCTCAAATCTTTCTTGATTCTTCTGTCTGCTTTAGAAAGAATTTAGAGTTTACATGACAAGAAGTTAAGTCATACTCGAAATAAGGTCAGCTACATCAATACATTTTTCTCAACTTGCTGGATCCGAAACTATTGGTCTAAAAAGGGGACATCTTCTGCAACCACCCAAACCTTGTTGCTTTCGGTATACATCGTCCTCCTAGAACTACTCCATTGAATCACGTCACTCATTTGAAAAGGTGCTTCTTTAATCTTTAGACTATGCCAGAGGCGCCCCAAAACAACTGATTATTTTCTTAAATTTTCGTCAAATGGTACCACCTCTACTTTTTTGTGCATGTCCTTGTTATAATATTCTTAATTGATGCCCCAACAAATTCTCAACCCCCCGGGTCTATCTCTCAAATAACATCCTTGGTTTACATTTACCATTAGATGATATTTAAACGTGAACCTTGCAATTAGAATACCTCGAGTGATTTTAATATAGCTGTTTTGCATATACTTCTATTTCAGGTCTTAAGAAAAAATAAAGCAACAACAATTCTTTTATACAAGCATCTAAGATGCCTCACGGCCTTATTATTTCTAGTCACAAGAATAGACAGATAAATTGTAAGACAACGATTAAATACGTGTTAAATTTTCATCCAGAGCTGATATTTAGAAATCAACTCTCTTCAAACCTAATTCCCAATAAAGTTTGAAAATTATTTTCAATTACGAGCAAAATGAGTGCGCTTCCGGAATTTCAGCACAAATTTGATTTAACATGCTGGCTAAATAAATTTAAATCCCCCTCCAAAGTTACACGTAATCTTAGCATATCACAAAACACTGCCTTTGATTCTATAAGTATCCTGTTTTCGTCTTTTTTAAACCGAGATAAGAATTTTAACAAAGAAAAAAAATGAATGCTTAAGCATTAAAGAATAAGCTTTTTTCATCTTTTAACTGAGAAAACACTACTCACCCGCCATTGACCAAGGCAACTCCATACCTCTGCAAACTCTTTCGGCCCTGTATTCAAAGCAAAAAAATTAAGCACTGGCATAACCTATTTGCATAAAGTAAGGATAAATTGATGAAACAAAGAAATAATAACAGTAAAAAGTTACACATATTTTTTTCAAATCCACCCATGTTCCACTTCACATTGCCAAAAATGCCTCTCATTGCAAAAAAATTAATGGTAATTTCAACTTAATCTTTAATAACACTAACAGCAATTCCATTTTCAATATGTAGGAGAAAATGGGAAATGATCAAGAATTACATACTTTTTCCCAATGAAGCAAAAAGGGTAAAAGCAACTTCGGGAAAAAACAAGGGAAAAAAGTAAAGAAAAGAAAGGTAGTAAAATTTTCTACCTTCTTATAAAGAAAACTAATCAGACGCACGTGCAATATAGTTGGCTATATGATAGCCTAAATATAAAAAAAAAAATTATTTTTTTTAAGCGTTAGTTACATTAATTTAAAATATTTGAAATGATGATAGGTGACAAAAATAATATTAAGGGATTTGATTCAAAGTTTATTTTCTAGACTTTGCATTTGAAGGTCTTTCTGTTATTTTTAAAAAAAGATAGAGTATAGATGGTGTTGATGCCCTGCTAAAGAAATGGTGAAATTCAACCTAGCCCTCATTTTTCTACTTATTGGAGTAAGATATTATGTCTCATTCTTCTCGTGCTCATAGAATATCCAATTACATGTATCAGCTGCACCGGTATTTAATTTCTTTACCAAGACCCTATGCAAGACGTATGTAGTGAAAACTAATTAATTGATGATAATACAGTGCAGAATTTAAGACAAATCAATGATCTTTATCAGTATTAAAATCACAACACAACGAAAACTTCCATCATCGAGGCAAAAAGAATGACAAACGATCACCCAATTTCATAAATTCCGTCGAATATCTTGTCAACATGTTCTAATGATACTGTATATTAAATCCATTTTAAAAAAACTAAAATAATCCACTTCATATAAGATGTTTATCTATGAATACTGCATGATGTAGGAGGATTCTTCTGAAAATCATTGAGTTATTTCAATATCCATTTT